>JAJPUD010002734.1:180293-225944 GCA_023553655.1 Myrmecobius fasciatus
TATACTCAAGAGATCTGAACAGTTACAAAATTCCCTGCTCTTTTGGCTTCAGAACTAGTTATCTGTTGCTTCACTACTGAGCTCAATCACCAATGCCTGGAAAAAATTATATAGCAATGTACATCTTTGTGACAAATAAAAATATATCCTGTTTATATACATCCTGGATCTCTTTCACTGACTCTTTGGGAACCTGTAATTTCTAAGACTGTGTTGGTTTATGATATAGATACATAGTATCTTCAGGAGAATATTAGTATTAAAAACTAACTTGTGTGGCAGCAATCAACTTGGAATCATTGAAGCTACTGTATAACTTCTAAGAACAGAAGCAACATGATAAAGTTAATAAAATTATTTGTATAGCTTGGGTATAGGTAAGAAATTCAATTTGGATATTTACTGGTATTGTTATTATGGACAAGTCATTTCATTTCTAAAAAGTTAACTTTCCTCACATCAAAAGTGGGGATAATTCTATTTATTACATAGGGCTATTTGGAGAAAAGTATTTTGCAAATGTTAAAATACTACAGGGGGATAATTCTATTTATTATATAGGGTTGTTTGGAGAAAAATATTTTGCAAGTGTTAAAACACTACATAAATATAAGTTATTGTCTAATATTTTTATGAGTCAATACCAGTGATCATCTGATCCTGTTAATACTTTGAAATAAAATTAATGAAGGTAGATAAAGGGGTTGTAGGTTCACAAAAGGATAGTAGATTTTGTTAATAATGTTTTTCAATATTTATTGATATTTGTTAATAATATGTTTAATAATGAAGTCCACCATCACCCACCCACCTCTCTTCTCCTTCACCAAGTTCCCTTTTTTTATCCAGCTATAATTTTGGGAATAGATCCAGTTGTGAAACTGGAATTAGTGATATTTGTCATTGCTAGCTTTTTAAAGTAGATTCTATGGTAAAATATTGCTTTTTTTCCCTCTCACAAAACATCACTCAATGCTTCTGACATAATCAGAATACAAGGCAAAATGGAACAGTGATTTGACTAAATGTGGCACATTTGACATTCTTATTCTATTTTTATATTAGTAGAGCCTGATCCACCCTCAAATCCATCTCTACCTCATAATAATAAAGGGTCAGGATTAGAAAAAAATATGCACATGTAAAGCTAAAATGTCTCCTTAGGAAAACACAGGACCAACTAGATAGTTACCAAAAGTATACCTACCAACCCCTCTGCCAATGATAATGACTTCATAAGCTCATATACATGAAAGTTTGCCTACACACAAATTAATATTATGTATATATATATGGACTTCCTAAGTGGATCTCACCCACAGGATCAGTCCCAATACAAGAAAAAGAGAAAAATTACCCCCCCCAAAAAAATTTGTAGTCAGATATCATCATGATTATTAGATAGCATTTATTAATCATTAATAAGCAATTGATTTCTCTTGGAGTTTTCCTATCAGAATCCTATTAGAAGGGATGTTACATGACTAAAATGAGATTACATATATGTGCATGTGCTGTATATGTACATATATATCACTTTCCAAACCTTAAAGCACTATATAAGTTTAGAAACTCTTTTAATAATCATCTAACACATATCTTCATCTTGTATTTAATAGGCTTATAGCTTTAAGTCTTAGATGATAATGAACAAATATTTATAGGACAAAGGCTAATTTTTTGTAGTAAATGAATGTGTTTCCCATTTAAGTATGAAATGATACATTTTCTCCTAGAAGCAAAATTGAATATTCATTATTAGCACTTCTTAAATGTAAATCAGAAATAAATGGAATCAAATATATTTGCTTTGCCTCTGTTCTTCAGATCTTTAAAAAACTATTCAAAAAGTCCCATTAATCACCAAGGATTTATTGAATGACAACTTTGAAGAATATTTAGTAAGTTCAGGAATGGTGCAAATCCCCATAAAATATGGCATATCCTACTTTAAGAAAATTGACTATAAAAACACAAAACATAAGAAGCAATAAAAATGATTCAATTTTAGTCAGATTCCTAATGGGAGAAAAAAACATTCTTAAAAAAAAATGTTAGAAGCTGTGCCATTCATTTGGTCTTAACTAAAGATAGTCATAAAAATCTGAAGATAGCAGGTTATTGAATATACCTAAAAACAGATAAAATTCTTTATTTACCAAATTCTTAGTGTATTGTAGAAATTAATATTTTTAGAAATATTACCAAAAAATAAAGAAATTAGAGAGATTATTCCCCATTACCAAGCATAATAAAAATTTCCATCATATTTTCTCTCCAAGTTGGTTGCTTATTCATATGCAAATGTCCCAAGGAACATAAGATCCAGGTTCATCCTTTGGAATCTAGAGAAAAGAAGAAATTAGGATATTTGCTATTTTATTATGATACCATTATTTTTACTTTACTTATAATTATAGCAAATCATTTGTCATTTTCTACTACTATTTTGACTTAAATACTTGAAGGAGCTCTGATTTCATTTGCCTCCTCCTCTCCATTGGTACTGACCCTGGTTTCTCTGATTCTGATAAGTGAGTTTTTGCCTTCCCTTGCTGGGGTTCAGGGCTCTACACCACTTCTTGGCTTGTTCCATATCATGCCCCTTTCCTAGTTTCCTGGCACATAATGAGCACAAATACACATACTAGCTACTGGTAAACCCTCTGAGACTGAACATTTCCAAATTTAACTGGTAGAATAAAGTAGAGGTACTGCTCAGACTTCAATCTGTTTCTAGGTCTGTATTCATGTCTTTCCAGTGCTTATACTCTGCTGGCATAAGATTCAAATACTCAGAGTTACAAGATTTTTTTATTTAAATAGTAATTATAATTCACCCAAATTACAACTCCTTGGTTTGTGATTTGTGACTAAAAAACATATAAATTATATGTTCCCTTCAGAAGTCAGATATAATCCTCTTTTCTCAAGTCATTTTTAGTCTTATCTGACCCTCTATGACCCACTTTGGTGTTTTCTTGGCAATGATACTAGAGTGGTTTGCAATTTCTTTATCCAGCTCTTTTTTCAGATGAGGAAACTGAGTTCAGGGATTGTAAATGATTTGAATTTAGGTCTTCCTCACTCCAGGGCCTGGTACTACGTGCCACCTAGCTAGCCTAAATGCCCTCCATTTAGTAGTTAGAGTCAGGAAGAGCTAAGTTTAAATCCTCCCTGAAATGCTTAAAGTAACATATCCCTGCTCAAATAAATCTCTGTAAAACAAGGAGATTGAATTCATTGTCCTCTAAGGTCTTTTCCAGATCTATATTTGTGAATCTAAAATTTGCTTTTAAATTGGATATGTTTAACCTATATTGGATTGCATGCTGTCTAAGGGAGGGGGTGGGGGAAAGGAGGGAGAAAATTGCCTTTAAAAAACATACTAGGTATTTATGAGTTATAAAATTTGAAATACTAAATTATACTAAATAATTATGTGTTTATCACTAAATATCCCATCTTAGCTTCCTTACACATGGGTAGAAGCAATGTTATATCCACCGGAAAAAACAGCCAAAAAAAAAAGAGAAGAATAAGCTAGTTCTCTCAGGTTATCCTTAGCTTTTAAGAGCTCCATAAATTATGGGACAGCTACCATACCAATATTGAAGAGAAGCTTACAGATAATTAAAAAGTTGAAAAAGGGTCACAGAATGTCATAGTCATTAAGTCCTGCTCTGATACACACATCCTAGTCATGTGACTATAAGTAAGTTACCTAAACTTCTCAGTAACTAAACTCTATGAGTAACAGATGAGCTTCTCATATCAGTTCATGGAATTTCCACACTTAAATTTTCCTATATGGATGGAATCATATATCCAGTCCAAAAAAGAAAACACACACACACACACACACACACACACACACACTATACAATTTCTATGAGACTCAAAGCACTTTGTAAAAGTTACAGCACTATATAAAATGAAATTGTTATTAAAATAAGCCTTCAGATCATTTAAATTCTGGGATCTTGGGGAAAAAATTAAGAAAAGTCCCTTTGAAACTCCATAAATACATCTACACCTCCTAGATTTTTCTACTTCTTAACAGGGCAACCAGATGGTTCAGTGGCTAAAACACTGACCCAAGAGTCAGGAGGACCTGAGTTCAAATATGACCTCAGATATTAGTTATGTGACTCTGGGCAAGTCACTTCACTTTGCTTCAATTTCCTTACCTGAAGAACATAGGAGAAAGAAATGGCAAACCACATCAGTTTCTTTGCCAAGAAAACCCCAAATGGGGTCAAGAACAATCAGACATAATTGAAAAAATTACTGAACATTAAAACTAATATTATGTCACTTCCCTCAGTATCCCAGACCTTTTTTTACTTCAGATCGCTTATACAATCTTACTGCTTCCTTCCTCTCAACAGAATACCTCTTCAAACCACCTTAAAGGAGTTCATCCACCTTAAATTCCTTTTTCTTTCCAATTCTACATTCCAAATCACCTCAATATCATTCTTCCAACTCTATTCCTCCTATCTTGTACAGAGAGGTGACACTTTCTTGAAAAACAACCACTCCTTTAAAAGATGGCTGTCCTTAAATGATAGCAAAGCAAATGTGTGCATCGGACACACTATTTACACAAACTCTTTTTTTGGGGGGTGAGCACAGAGTATTGTCACAAACACAAAGCATTTGAATGGACTTCAACAAAGAATTAGCTTTTCATGCCCAGATGATTAAGGTCTATAGGAATATTCTCAGAATCTCCGTAAGAAAGTTGGTACCATTCTTTGCCCAACACCATTTTGCTGAGTAATAGTGTGTCTAAGGACTTCTAATGATGGGGAAACATAGACCCCTGGGTATTGTTAACCCTGTGAAGGGATCAGGCAGTAGTGACAAAAGGCAGTGGAAGTGTTGGCATTCTTTATGGGCTGGCTATAATTTGGTTCTGGCCCAGTAAGAGCCATCTGAACTTTTCCCAAGTCCTGCAAAAGAGGAACTTTCAGTTTGATAAGTTAAACCCCAGGGAAAAAAGAAGAATGAGGAACTTCTGTACTAAGAGTCTGGTTTCTGAGACTCTAAAAAAAAACTCCCCAGAGTCTTACATTTTAAGACATTTTAAACATGTGTGCAAAAACAAAATGTGGTAGAGCGAAGGAGTGTGGCATTTGCTTTTGAAGAAGGGAGCATGTCGGTATAGATGAGGAACTACCAATTCAAATAGCCATCTGAGCCCAAGTCCTCACAAAGAAGATGATCCCTTTTCCTTTTTTTCAGAGTTAACTGGGGCACTGGGAAGTTTAAGTAACTTGCTCATGGTCAACTTCTTTTCTGTTGTCCTTTTTCTTTTCTGTTTACAAACATTTCCATACCACCCCATCCTTTAAAAACAAAACAAAATAAAACTATTCCCTTAATCTATTATCCTTTCAACCTCTTACAATTTGGCTTCAGGTCTTATCTATCATTCAACTGAAATTGTTCTCTCCAAAGTTATCGATGAACTATTGTGATTAGAAAACCAAATTGTGCTTTTTCAGACTTTTTTTATTAAAACTTTTTATTTTCAAAACAAATGCATAGATAATTTCCAACATTCACCTTTGCAAAAAATTACAATTTTTTTTTTCTATTCCCCTATCTCCTCCCCTAGAATGCAAGTAATCCAACATAGGTTAAACATGTGCAATTCTTCTATACATATTTCCACGATTATCATGCTGCGCAAGAAAAATCAGATCCAAAAGGAAAAAATGAGAAAGAAAACAAAATGTAATCAATGAACTAAAAAAGTGAAAATACTCTGTTGTGATCCACACTCAGTCCCTATAGACCTCTCTCTGGGTGCAGATGGCTCTCTACATCACAAGACCATTGGAATTGGCCTGAATCATCACATTGTTGAAAAGAACCCTGTCTCAGAGCTTATCTTTCTTGATCTCTTTGCAACAATTGATGCTACAGATCTTTTCTTTTCCTTCTAGAAACCCTGTGCTCTTGAGTTTTCATACCACTGTTCTCTCCTGGTCCTCTTCTTACTTGTCTGACCATTGCTCAGTTTTTGTTTTTGTTTTATTTTTTTTTTTTGTTTCTCCATCATCTTTCATTCCACCTCTTTGTGTATACACTCTATCCTGACTCCTTTTTTGCACTCTCAGTGATATCATTATTACATATATGTATATATATGTATATATGTATGTATGTAATATATATATATTATATATAGTATGTTCTCTATGTACTATATACAAAACTTCCAATCCTATATCAGCAGTAACTTATTATAGACAGTTCTGCCTGGATTTCCCATAAACATTTCAGACTCGACATATTCAGACCAAAATTGACTGCCTTCCTTATCTCCAAATCTTGTCTTCTTCCTTATCTCTTATTTCTATTGAAATCACCAACCAGTCCCTCAAGTTCACAACCTTAGTGTCATTCTCAAAGCTTCTTATAGAAAAGGAGAAAAGAGGAAGAAAGAGACTGAGTTTGTATCTTTGGACATACATAGTAGGAGACAGGAAAATGTTGTTCCATAAATATATTTTAAGAGACAACCAAAAAAAGTTATTTTTTTTTCCAGATAGCAAAGAGCTGAAACTAGTCATGAATGGATTAGAGAACAGGTTAAATTATAATGACCACTTATATCAGACTTTTTAAATCTAACTGCGAGTGCTTGGTCTAGAGTCAGGAAGATTTATTTTCTTGAGTTCAAATCCTTTAGGCAAAGGATAATCCTCTTTTTTCTCACTTTTCTCATCTGTAAAATGAGCTGGAGAAGGAAATGGCAAACCACTCTAGTATCTTTGCCAAGAAAACTCTACATGGGATCATGAAGAATCAGACATGATTGAACAATAAAATTCTTCATTCATTTTTTCTTTTTCTTTTATAAAATGAACAATGAAAAATATGAGTTTTTTCACTCTAGGATTACATGTCTGTTATTTCATATCTTCAGGAATCTGCAGGGCTCTACTTAAAAACAACAATTAAATATAGAAATAACAAATAAAAATTATATTCCTCCCTCCCCTTTCACTCCACTATGCTTACAAGAGAAAAATGCTTTGGTAGTTCATTCAACTTTAGCCTCAAGAAAGAATAGTTAGCATTTTTCCAATTTGGTTTCTTTTAAAAAGCATGTACCATTTTTGTAAATTTATCTTCACAGGCCATTCGAATCTTCTCAGGGGTTAATGGACTATTCAATGTGAAAACTCCAGAAAATCCTCTTTCTTGTCTTGCTGCTCGGATTGCATCATGTAGAGCAAAAAACACAGAGGATCCCAGGAATAATGCAGACTCGCCCAGACCCTTGGAAGAAAGCAAATACAGAGATTAAAAAATATCCAACATTCTTTTTATTTATATATTTTGCTTATAGTAACTAATCTCATTTATTGTTTAAAAAAAAAGAATGAGTTAAAACATGCAAAATGCTTTGCAAGCCTTAAACTTGTAGAATACAAACAAATTAACTGAAAAGTAAACTAATTTGATATGGTGCTTTACATCTAAAGAAGCAGTATTAGTCTCCCAGTAGAATGCAAGCTCCTTGAGGCCAAAGGAATTTTGTTTTTGTGAGGTTTCTTGTTTTGTTTTGTTTTTTCTTCCCTGTATCTACTACACTGCTTCCCAGACATTAGTTTAATGAATACTTGCATTATATCAAATTGAATTGCCTCCTCAAATACTTTCCATTAAAAAATTAATTTCTTATGCAGTATACCTTACCTTTGATGAGTATAGAGTGTGTGCAACTTCAGAAGGAGGCAAAAAGGAAACATTGAACTCAGTAGGAACATCACAGAAGGAGGGAATTTTATATTGTTCTGGCCCCCGAGTGTAGAGAATTCCTTCAGGTGAATATTTCAGTTCCTCTAATGTATAAAGACCCACACCTTGAATAAATGCACCTTCAACCTGATGTGAAAAAGGGATATGGAATTATTTTTTCTGTATACAAATATCATCGTGCCTGCTAAAGTAAATGCTTTGCAACTTTAAGATACTGTTTATTTTTAAGATATTTTAAACATTTTGCAAGGAACTACATGCTCTTGAGCTATGCCTCAAATTATAACAGTAACATATAAATAATATGTTTATTATAATATACATAATATATAATATATTATATTAATATATTATATTATATAATAATAATATAACAAATAAATAATAAACAATAAACATATAAATAAATTTACAGTAAGGAGATCTGGGTTCTAGACATGGCTCTGACCTAACTAGGTGTCTGATGATAGTCTGATGACCATATTTTCTTAAGCCTCAGTTTCTCATTTGTAAAAATGGGGGAAATGTACTGGGTGATAGGTAAAGTCCTTTCTGTTTTTATTAATCATACTTGCTTACCCTCATATAGGAATGAGATAAGGAGTAGACCTATGATTTGACTGGTATGGAGAGTTCCTAGGTAGGAGAGTATTTCTACTAATAGAAGTCTTTGCATTCTTTGCAACTCACAGTATGACACTTGCCTAGAGTATTGAGTAGTTAACTTATTTTTCCAGAGACATGCAAACAATATGTATCAGAAACAGAATCTGAATCCAAGTCTTCCAGTCTTCAAGACCAGAAATTTTCTATCTATTTCATGCTGCCTTTAATAGGTTCTAAGTCAAAATTTAAAAATCAGTATAATTTTAGGCTATACTGGCAAAAGCAGTACCAGAATCAGTGATCAAACCACATCTCATCTGATGTCTTCTGTTTCTGTAACAAAAGAATGTAACCAGAGGAGAATAGTTCCAATGGTAAAACTATAAATCATTCCATATGAAAATTGATTGAAGGAACTGAGGATGATTAACCTGAAGAAGAAATGGGGAGGTATAATAGCTACTTATAGAGGAAACTTTCAAGATCATCTAGTTAAATCCTTCAATTTAGAGACAAGGAGTCTTTCCCTTGATATATTCCACAGCAAACTTCAGCCTGAGGTGACAGTAGAATCATTCTAAATATTACTAATATGACCAGACCCATCTCTACCAAGTATCACTTTTATAGGTTTTACTCCTCTACTTCAAGGACACTGGCACCCTGCTGAATAATGGATCAAGTTCAATTTCCTCCTGGTTTTCAGAGATTAGTGTATCTTCTAAGCTCCAGACCTGCATCTCCTGTATATCCCACAGGTACCTCAAAAAACCTATATAAAAGTGAACTCCTTATTTTTCACCTATACCTGTTCATTTTTACTTCACTATCTATTCTGAAGACAGCTTGATGAGAGTTGGACTTGGAATCAGGAATAACTGTGTTCAAATCCCACCTGAGACACTAGCTATATGATACTGGGCAAGTCATTTAACTCTAAGGCTCAGATTATTATTAATCTATGAACAATTGAGCACCTAATAGCACCTACTTCAAAGTTTGGTTTTTTGGGTTTTTTTGGTTTGGTTTGTTTTTTTGGTGAGGATCCTGACATATAGTATGTAAAGCTTATCTTATGTTAAACTTTAAAGTACTATGTAAATGTTAACCACTATTAACTTGTTTTACTACCCATATTCAGAATCAGAATTTTTATTCCTGTAATTTGTTTCCTGAATTTGGAATATTCCTCCAATTCCCTCTTCAGTTACTAAATCTTTATCCATTGTTTAAAAATTCTATCCCAAATGTTATCTCTTTCCATAAAGTCTCCCCAGGTTTCCTACACAGGGCAATATTTTCCATGAAACCCCACTGAGCATTTTGTTTTTAGTTCTAGGATGTATTTATCCTGTAAGATTCTCCAATATTCACCAAGTGCTATTGTCACTCTATTCCAGTTAATCTAATCAAGAATGAATGATAAAGATTTTTTTTAAGCACTGATTATGTGGCCAAGCACTGTGCTAAGCACTGGGAATACAATAATAATCACAGTTCTTTACCTCAGAGAATTTACATTTTAATGGGGAAGACAACAAATAAAGAAGAGATGAGGGGAGAGTTACACATATGTTGATATAGTTGGAAATGGATAAGAAATGACTTAAAGGCCTGGTTTCAGGTAAATTAGGGCAAAACAGCCAAAAAAAAAAAAAAAATGCTTCTTAGAGCCTAGTATTACAGGACAAAGAGTACAAGATTCTGATATTATGAGGGAGATGAGGAGATTGGCCAGAGCGGAAACAACATTTGGAAATATTTCAATTATATTTACAATGTTCATCCTTTCCTGTATCTTCATTTATGTGATTCCCATTATCTATGCCATAGTCTTTTCCTAATTTATCAAGTATTAGAAATACAGAAATATTGAAAAATAGTAACACTTACCTGCCCTATATCAAGAGCAGGATTGATACTGTGACCAACATCCATGACAATGTCTGTTCTTATGTTCTGTTTAAAAAAAAAAAAAAAAAAAAAAAAAAAAAAAAAAGCTCCATTTATGCTTTTTGAAAACCAATTCTAGAGAGAAAAAAAATCTGCATCCCGCTTGGCACTAATTCATTCCTGAGTGGTGTTATGACATTTCTATATCGTTCAAGAGAAAGAAGTGACAAAAGAGTTTATTGAGCAAAAAAGAGTTTTCAAAGTGATATTAAAAAACTAACCAACTTAATAGATTGGAACTATTCTCTCTGTAAGAAATAGGTAGTTAACAGAAAATATGATACTTATCATAAATTGTCAATTAAATAAATTGATCCTAATTCATTAAAAGACACAACAAACTAGGAACAGCTTATACTTTTCTGTATTTTCTTATACCTTTATCACCGTAGCAAGATAGGATAAAAAATAGTATTTGTATTCTTCCTAATAATGAATTGTTCATAGAATTTGGTATGCTGTAGTAACAAAAGCAAGAAATATTTCATCTCTTATTCTAGTTTTTATTTTCTTAGTAGAGTAAGTGCTGAACCTCAAGGTTGAAACTTAGAAACGAAAATTTCTCTATTAATCTACAAATGAAAAGCAGTGTATTGGGGCAATCTCCCTCAAGAGCCTTGAGGACTCTCATTTGTCATGGGGATTAGTTATAGTAATTAGTGGAAGAGAAAGTATGAAAATTGAAAAGTGCTATGCTTGAGAGTATGCCATCAAATAGATCAAAGGTGCCAAATATGCAATCCACTACACTCCTAAAAAAACCAAAAAAACAAAAACAAAAACAAAAACAAAAAAACCCTAGGGTGTCTGGGGAAGGGGGAAGAGACCAGAATAAAATGCAGTTTTATCTGATTTTAATGGATTTATGTATTAATTAAAAAAAAATAAAAGAAATATGTGAACACATATGGTTTTCTAAGTTTTCTATGGTGATTCCTGTTTTTATTTGAGTGTGATACCATGAATCTAGATTGTTGTCTTAAAAAAAAATTAATTAGTGATAGAAGATATTGAACTCTCACAGACTTGAAGCCTTCATCTCACCTGTTCAGTGGAGTGAAATAGTGGAATGAGTATTAAATTGAACTTTCTCTAACTTTCCCAATGCCATTTACCTTCATCTCTTCTCCCTGCTCTCCTTCCTTTTCAGTTTCCTTCTTCCTTTTATGCATTTTCTTCTCCCATTAGAATATAATCTCCTTAGTGACAGGGACAGTTTTTATTTTTTTCGCATTATATAAATGGCACATAGGATACTGCTTTACATATAATAGGAGCCTAATAAATGCTAGTTTTCTTGACTTATTCATTGGGCTGGGGTTCTAGTCCTATCTTTTTCACTAACTCACTTGTAATCCTGACCATATCTTCTCTGGAACCTGCTTCCCCATCTACAAGTCCAATTAGATGCTCTCTAAACTTCCTTCCAGTTCTGAAAGTCTCAGTTTTGGTGGTCAGAATCAAAATGGACAAAGTTCTACTGTATGCCTACAGGTCAAGCAAGATCATGACCCAAAGTGGAGGATTTGGGACAGTTCCCAAAACCTGCTATGGCAGAAACATGTTCTTTTCTCAGAGCAGAACTTCCTGCCCTTTGCCACAGCCTGAGTAAGTAAAGGGTGACAGGTGATAGAAACCAAATGCTCATCCCAAAAGATAAATAACATACAAAGACACAACACCAATCAAAGCCCTTCAAGAAGCATTCAATCTACTACAATCTTCTGCTAGGTCAATGACTACCAAACCACTAAAAACTAGTGGGACAACTCAAGATGCTTGCCTTAGTAGGAGAAGGAAGAAGGGGAAGATAGTAGCTTAGTAATAACAATAATAGCTTATATTAATATAATATTTTAAGGTTTACAGAGTACTTTCTTTATAACAGTCCTATGAGATAAGTATCTCTTAAGTATACATATCATATATATAAATAAATACTTATATAAGTATTACTATCCCCATTTTACAGCTGAGAAAATTGAGGATAAGACAATAACTATTCAAGAATCTTCCTTCTACTCCGCCACCTCTCCTTACTCTCCCCTCCCCTTATCCCTATCAACCTTCTGCCAATAAACAAAATTCCTGGGTATTTCTCAAATGATGTTTTTAGTCTGGTCATGGGTTTCCTCATGATGGGAGGAAATTACCTCTTTTGGGAGAGATCATGACATTCCCATGATCACATAGATAATGAGTATTGGAAATAAAACATGTACCCAGGTCTACTGATAACAAATCCAATGCCCTTCCCACAACACTGGATTGCCTCTCTTAAGAAAAGGTAAGGTCAGCTATGGCAGCTGATTACCTAGAATTTTGTAAGCCATGAACACAATAGGTTCCACTCCCCCTACTAAGACAAGTCAGTAGTGCTGTACTCTTAAAATTGTTCCGATGGGCTGAAAAATTAGTTTAAAACTCCATGAATTATCACGTTTATATTATGTTTAACTTAGTTCTAAGACCTTGACAGAACTAGGTACAAAATCATTTGATTCAGATAGCCTTCTAACCTCCCTACTCATGGGAAAAGGGCTGGAGAAGCCAGATAGATTAAGGAGAGATGAAATGTTGCATAATGATACTCGAAGATCTCTCTAGCGTGTCTACCAGGTGCCAGTGATAAACATTATGTCAGGATAGACTCCGTGGACAGTTTCATGGCCAGAACCCTGAAAGCCCAGGATTAGATAAGCAAGACTTATAAATCTTGAAAAAAAAGGAGGATTCCATTAAAATGATACATTCAGGCCAAGTACGGGTGATAACCTTAATCCAGACACAGTCCAAAAGCCATGAGAGATGCTGGGGTTGTTTAGTTCAGTGTTTATCATCAAATCAGTGTATAACAAATGCCCTGATCTAGTGGTACATTATTCTTATGTTAATCTTAGGACTGACTGATTGCACCTATCCTGACAACTTGTTCCTCTTGAAGGCTATAAGCATATCATTGTTCACAATAATCATGGGGATGGCTGCATGTGTTTCCTAAGGCTGATCAGTCAAGTTGTTTTTTTCTTCTGCAGAAGACTGTTTCCTCACATGATGGGAAAAATTATGATTAGCCTAAAAATATCGTTTGAGAAACACTCAGGAATTTTATTGGCAGAAGATGGGAGGGAAAGGGTAGAGCAAGGGAAATTGGCAGGATAAAAGGGAGATTCCTATAATTCATGAAACTATATAGGTAACCCAATATTCAAAGGAAAATGTATGAGGTCCATTCCCTAAGTAAAGGAAGACACTTGACAGCAAAAAAAAAAATAGAATTCTTGGCTGGCATAATAAATTTGGATTTGTGTCCTGAGAATGAATTGACAGGCCTTTAAAAAATGCTCTATTATTATTTTTCACATAAGACAGAAGAATCACTGGTATCCTAATCTGATAGCATCAATAACTTGGCAATATTTTCTGGGCTATATATTTATTTATAAATGGCTTAAAAATTCTTGTTTGACTGGAACACTAATGCATTGTTAGTGGAGTTATGAAATGATCCAACCAGAACATTATTCATAGTAACATCAAGATTATGTGATAATCAACTAAAATAGACTTAGCTCTTCTCAGCAATGTGATGATCCAAGACAATTCCAATAGACTTGGGATAGAAAATGTCATCCACATCCAGAGAGAAAATTATGAAGACTGTGGATCAAAGCATAGTATTTTCACTGTTTTTTCTTATTCATTCTTGTGATTTTTTTCCTTTTGATTTGCATAATATGACAAATATGAAAATATGTTCAAAAAAACGCTTGCTGTGTTGGGGAGGAAGGAGGTAAAGGAAGAGGGCAAAAAATTTGTAAGACCAAATCTTACAAAAATCAATGTTTAAAATCAAATTCATAAGTATTTGGAAAAATAAAATATTATTGAGAAAAAATAATTCAAGTTTGAGTTTAAAAAAAGGAAATGGGGAGCAGGATTTATATACTAAAGAATGTTGATTGAACTTTTCATTTACATTCAAGTATAAACTTTGGATCTTTGCATTCAAGAGTCTGACTCTAACTTAGCCTTATCTCATATTATTGTCCTTTATATAGTCTATGATCCAACCAAACTAGTGTATACTTTATTTCCTTCATCTTTATCCTACCCTCTCCCATTCTCCTGTACCTGAAGGGAAGTCACCTACCCAGGGCAGTATGGTACAGATAAAAGAACAATGACTACTGAATTCAAAGAAACTGGGTTCAAATGCTGCCACTACTGTTTCCTACCTGGGACAAGGTCTCAACTTTCTCATCTAGAAAATAAGGGGTTGGATGGCCTCTGAGTTTCCTTTTTGGTTCTAACTTTATGATCTATGCATTAAAGACCCTCCTTTCTTTCAAGGTCCAGTTCAGATTCCAGATTCCATGGAGTCTTCTTCAATGTTCCCAATTCTCTCTCCCTTTCTCTTTTCCTCTCCTTTTTGCATTCCATCTCCCTTTCTCTGTTTTCCAAATTTTCATACAATATTGCTTATATATATTTTTCACTCTTCCTTAAATGCATTATACTTAACTCATGGGCCTGTCTCCAGGCCCTTAATTCCAGGAGCAGTGGAAAATATTTAAAAGAGGTAAATTTAGATTTCAAATAAGGAAAAACTTTTCAATGATTAGAGCTATTCAAAAGTAGAGTAGCTTCAGTGAGATAGCAGGTTCCTTTTCTTTAAGTCTTTAAGTCCCTTGCTCAATGTGAAGTCCTTGGGAACCAAGGAGGTCCCTGGTATCATCTGCTTTAAGGGAGGGGTGGAATTAAGCCTGCAATTTAAGTCTAGGTTGGGGACTGTATAAAGAAACAATTACCTTATGATCTCCTGTCAAGCAGTCGATTTCAACTTCTGAACAGGCAGTTCCATACACAAAGTAGGTAAATGGGTGGCCTTCACCTTTTCCCCAGTCCATGTCAGACTCATAGCCCCTGTAGGAAATGCAGTTTTTTAAATCTCTTAGAAGAGGTAGATTTAACTGGAAGCATGAAGTGGTGGAAAGAACACTGCACTTAGAAGGCCAGAGTTCAGGTACTGGCTCTGTCACTTATAGGATTAACTGAGTGAAGATTTACTGGTTTTTTTAGTCATTTCAACAGTGTACAACTCTTCAAAACCCCATTTAGGATTTTTTTTTGGCAGATACTGGAATGGTTTACCACTTACTTCTACAGCGTATTTTAGAGATAAGGAAACTGAGGCAAACAGGATTAAATGACTTGCCCAGAGTCACACTGCTATTAAGTGTCAGAAATTAGACATGAACTCATATCTTCCTGGACCACCAAGCAGCTCATTTAAATTAAATTCTAATGGCTCTTAACTTCTTTTTCTCATTTGGCTCTCAAGTTTTCTGTAAAATATGGATCTAATACTTGCATTAACTACTTTAGAGAGTTGTTATGAGAAGACCATATTGAAACTATAAAATAATATAAAAGTGGATTATTTTAAGTACTCCATTTTTATTTTAATAAAAGTTCTGATTGAATTTTATTTCACAGCTGTTGTAAGCTGTGTTTAAAACAAAAAACCAGAGAACAAACAGATCTCTGGAAGATGCAGCACATTGTTTAGACCACTGAAAGGCAGAAATCCTTCAAGATTTAATTGATGCTAGATAGGCAATGCCACTATAACCACACACACACACACACACACACACACACACACACACACACACACACCTTTTTGGATTCTTATTTCAATCCCCTGAAATAGTCCTAAACAAATGCTTTAGGTCATGTGAATGTCCCTTCAAAAGTATTGCCCTTCAAGAAGAATTTTGGCTGTCCTGAAGTTTAATATAATGTGAAAGTCTCAATACTTGCTTCTTCTCAAAAATGCTCAAAGTTAGCTTTGAGCTTCTAGAACAGAAGGGTCAAACATTTGGTTCAAAACACTCTTGAATATAGCCTGAACCAGATCAAAATATAATTGGGAAATATTTAGAAAAACAAATAACATTATAATAAAACATAACATCTGGTTTTCTAAATTAATATGTGCCCACAGGGATCCTTAAATTTAATTAAAGAACCTCCATTTCTTTCTAAGTTTAACACTTCCATTTTAGACTAACAACTGGGCCACTAAGAGTTAATTTAAGAAGCTTACATGCAAAGCCCTTGGTTTCACTTGCCAAACCCTAAGCCTTCCATGACCTATATCTATAATGCTGTAATGACACCTCTCTACCTTTTATTCTCTGTCATTAACCGGGACTTCCACTTTCAGACCAGACAACTGGCATCTATGCCTTGTTCCTTATTTCAGTGTTAGAGACATATTGAGAGTAGAGGGTAGAGCAGAGACGACTAAGGTCAGTAGTTTGCTGGAACAAATTCTTCTCTTCTTTCTCTGTTTACCTCCTATTTGTTCTAGCAGACTCTCCAACAATGATGAATAATTATTTTAAATTGTTAAAAAACAAATGAGATGCAGTTCTTACCTCTCAGGAATTTTTGCTGGGCATTCCTAGTAAACTTTTATTTTTGTTGCAATATTACCTATGCAACTATAAGTTTTTCCATTAATCTATCCAGCCATTTATTTATAAGGAACAGAAGCTCAATGTTAGTGTCCTATACTAGAGCTTCTTAAACTTTTTCTACTTGTAACCCTTTTTTGCCCTAGAAATTTTTATGTAACCCAATGTATATAGGTATATACAATACGTATATAAATCAAACATCTACTGATAATAAATCATAATTTTGTGATCCCTACATTCAGTTATGCAATCCTATATGGGGTTGGAACCCCAATTTAAGAAATTTGTCCTAAATCATTAGAAAATAACAAAATACCTTCTGTCAAAATTGTAAACAGCCAATAGTTTCCCTTGATTTCACTATTTTTTAAAAGCATTTTAAAAAAGCATTTTTATTTAACTATTATTTGAAACATTCTATGTTAGTCTTAATTTTTGAAATTCTTCTTTTTGTCACTTCAGAATTAATGGTATGATGTTATCTCAAATTTTAACAATTCTGGGAAAAGTTTGAAAGGGCTTTTTTACCTGAAATATCCAGTTGCTGAAAGACTAATGCTTTGATTAAAAGCTTCTTGTGCCTGAAAAAAAAAAAAAAAAAAGGAGCACATTTTCTTGCAGAATACAGTCCAAAAGAAGTGCATTTAAAAAGAAACAAACACTAAATATAATATTTAATCTATGTTTTCATTTCTAATTCTATTCTAAAATCAGTAAATCTCTTTCTGGTCAGTAACTGCTATTTCCTATTAAAAATTAAACTAACAGCCGGCAATAGCATGTAGAACAATTTATATTCCAATTTCAGGATTGCCACTTCTCCTTTTATGCAACTCCATGCATATAGATATATAAAAGAAGTATATAAATCAAACATCTACTGACATTAAATCATAATTTCATGACCCCCATATTCAGTTATGCAATCCTATTTGGGTTTGCAACTCACAGTTTAAGAAGTTTTACCTTAAATTATTAGAAAATATAAAATGCCTTCTGTCAAAATTGTAAACAACCAAAAGTTTTCTAAAAACCCCAAAAATTCTATTTCCTGTGTGTTCATCACTGTTACATATGTGGTGACTTACCATAAAAAAAAAAAAAAATCTATGTGCTATAGACAATAGAATTTTCTGGCATTTAAAAATTGTACTTGTTCCAAAGGTGATATTTACCAGCAAAGGTGTGGTACAGGGAAAAGAATATTTGGAATCTGAGAATATACTTCAAAATCTATCTCAGAAACTTGCCAACTATGTGACCTTTGCTAAGTTACTTACAATCTCTGGGTATAACAAAAGTATAGCAAGGGTTGGTCTGGATTCTTGTGTTGAGTCCATAGTATAGGATAACTAAGTTGAAGGAATTGGGATGTTTGGCATAGGGAAAAAAATTGTCAGGGAGGACACCATCACTATGTTTAAATATCTGAAGAGGTGATACAAGAAAAAAGGATTAGATTTGTTTTATTTGGTTCTATTTAGTCAGGGATAGTAATCAAGAGCAATGGGCAGAGCTTACAAAGAGGTAAAGTTTGGTTTGATGTCAGAAAAAATTCCAAATAATTAAGAATATTCCAAAGTAGAATGAACAGCCTCCAAAGGCCATGAACTCCCTTTCCCTGGAAGTCTTCAAATAGATGCTTAATGGTCACTTACCAGCTATGTTGGGGAGGTGGGGAGGGCTGTTGAGGTCCCTGTCAATTCTAAACACCTGGATTCTGTGCCCCAAAGTTCATGTTTCAGGACAGGAAAATCTTACTTCACAGAATAATCCTGAGGAACCTCTTCTTCTAGATCCTAAGAGTACATGAATCTAATTGCTTCCTAGAGATGTCATTATTTTATCAGTATTATGTTTTCTACTCCTTGAGGTAGGTGGCTCTTTAAACAAATCTAAAAGTGATTCACTAAAGTTATCAAAAACCAATTCCAAACTTCCTTTTCTCTGTTTCCTCTTCACTGATCATTCAATTTACCATGGTGGCATCTTTTAGAACCACTTGTAAAGATTTATAAAAAACTTTAGAAGGTAATTTCCTTGTGGTAAAAACTGACCCTTACACTTTCGTATGAAAAAAATCTTACCCATTCCTTCCATGTACCATGAGGGTTTTTGCTAATGATGGGTTCCAGACGTTTTAGAAGAATTTGACAAGCATCCTATCATTGATGGGGAAAAAAAATGAAAATTATGCTCTCAATGTTGTGTAAGAAATAGTAGTTTTGTTAAATATAATTAATACCAAAATACTTGAGACAGAAAGTAACCCAAAATTTAAAAAAAAAAAAAAGCTCAATTAAATGCAAATCACTAAATAAATCTGCAAATTGATTTATTGTCACTAGTGGCTATGGATTTATACTATCTGATATATGAGTATAGACTATGTTATCTAAAGGTAATGGCTCATTTTAGTTCTTCTAATGTCTAAAACAGAGTTTTGCACCTATTAGATGCTAAATTGAATGAATGAGCTTCATTTGTTCTTTCAACTTGTTTATTCCAAAGATCAATCTACTATTAATTCTGATAAAAGTAAAGGCAATCTTATGCTTTAGTAAGTTGAATATGAGTCAGCAGAATAGTATGATTGTTACATAAGCTAATGCAATGTTAGGACATGCACATGACTTAGAGGAAGCTAGGGCCAGGCCAGTGAATTCAACTCATTCTGGAATTAAATTAAAATTTCTACATAAACTATATAGTAATGAATGTATAGTACAAGTTGGGCAGTTGGCCAATAGATGAGGACAAAATGAGAGAAGCTTAACTCAAGGCAGAAGATAATTTTTTTTTTTTTTAAAGACTGGACTTTCTATGGAGCTGGTTACATGAAAGCTAAGGGGTTTAATTGGGAATGGAGGTGATACCAACTAGCTTACTCAAATGAACTATAATTTCCTACAGCATCCTGTAGGATTTTTTATTTACTCAAGGCACACTAATCTCAAAGAATATGGTCAGGTTAGTTAAACATTCTAAGAAAAATGTCCGTATGAAAATAAGGTGGGGGACATTCATTCAATTCAACAAATATTAATTAAGCATCTACTATGCACAAGGGATTACAATATATAACTACTGCCAAGAGAAAAATCTAGTCCACCTTTCTATTGCCTTCTATACCAGAATTTTGCAAATTCATTTTGCATATTATAATCGTTCTGTCTTTACTCATGCTATTTCCCATAGCTTGGAATTCCAACTGTCTTCTCTTCATCTCTACAAATCCAACCTATCCTACAGGCAATAATATACATATATATATATATATATAAAACTGTGTTCACAAGACTAGTAAGTATCAGGAAGAATTTGAATCAAAATCCCCCTTACTCTAAATTCAGCACTCTATTCAATATACCAGATTGTAAACTTCTAGAGGACAGAAAATATCTCTTAAACTTCTATGTCTTGCTTTACTCCCTTTCCCCCATATACAATCAACAATTAGGTATTTATTAAACAATTGAATAATTTTTCATTCTCATTTCTAAATATTTCTTTCAGGATTTACTGGGCTTCACTTATATAATGCCTCTTCCAAAGTTTTAGTGTAGTTTTAAACTTTAATAGTTTAAATTTATTTAACCTTAGCTTTAATAACTTACAACTACACTAAGACTTTGGAGACATTCTTTATTTAGTGATAGAAGGTCACGGATTAAGATGTTAGTACTCTGATTTTACCTGCAGTGCCATTCCATTGAGATCTGCCACCACAGATCCTCCTGAGACATTTGCATTAGGGACCGTTTCAGTACTCGTTCCACGCAAGTGAATATTGTCCATTGGCATCCCTAACTCACGACTGACAACCTAACAAAGAGAAGTTCTTATTGACAAATGTTTAATTCTATTCAAAAGACATTAAATGTCTACTAATGGTCGACTCCTGTGCTAAAAGTTTAGAATGCACCACAGACCCCATTCTTTAGCAGTTTATAGTCTAATAAAATAACAATAATGATGATGATAATAGCTAAAATAGTTTAATATATTTATTTAGATGGCCTAGTAAATAATATTATATGACTTGATATAAATTTGAGAAAAAATAACTTTTGCATCAAAAAGCTGTTTATATTGAAAAATATTTTGACTTTCTGTTTGTCTTAAATATATGTCATATGTGAGCATACATATACATGTATATATAAATATGCACAGACATATGAATGGATGGATGATAGGTATGGAGATAGGTAGGTGGGTAGGTGGGTAGATGGTTGGATGGATGAAAAGAGAGAGAGAGATCATTAAGTGATGAAAGGGAAAATTATTTGATTAATCTGGATCTCATTTTGAAAAGAGATATCAAAATTTCTGTTTGGTGAGTTTAAGGAAAAGGAACTGAAATTATAACTAAGAATAAAATTTATTTAAAAATTCAAAAGTCAGACATGAATCTTAATATGAAATTGAAATTATTTGGAAACAAAATTGGGTCTGCTAGTAACATATATCAACTTCACCAGTGAAATTTCTGTCTATGCTAAGATTGTTAAAATAGAAATCAGAATATTTGTATCCAATTTTATGAAGAAGAAAAGAAACAAGCAATTATTAAACATCTCCTATGTGCTAGGCATCGTGCTAAGTGCTTCATAAACATTGACCCATTTGATCTTTATATTGACCTGGTAAGATAGTTATTATTGTTATATCAATTTTATATTTGAGGAAACTGAAGCGAACAGAAGGTAAATAATTTGGCTAGGATTACACAAATTCTGACATTTTTTACTTTCTCTTTACTGATTCCATAAATTCCTGGTCTTTATTTTAGAGATAGAAACTATAGAGTACAAAAGTTCCTTCACACTCTATATTAATAGTGATTTCCCTTAAGTAAGGAGATATTTTATCACTGTCTCAGAGCAAAAACTGCAGTCTATAATTTATGATTAAATCTATTAAGAGCAATTTCAACCAAGTTAATAAATAACTTAATTCTGATTTTTGTTAATGAAATACTCATACATTCAATATTTGAATTGGAATTTTCCTGAGGGGATCAATTATACTTTATTTCTAAAAATATATGTGTTGGGGGCCGATGTTTATGTGTGTATGTATGTGTATTAAAAATAAAAACTGCATATATACTCTAAGCAAAAGTTAAATTTCAAAATGAGAAGGAAAGCAATCTTGAGATAAGAATAATCCTTACTATTATTAATTATTATAACAAAAATAATAACAAATTGTCTAAATCCATTGATCATCAATACAGATGCATAAAAAATTGAAATGTAAAAATTATCACATAGGTATTATTTGTAAGTTTCAGAAGATAAAAACAATTCTCTGAAAATTCAGTCTCCTCAGATCTACTTAGGAACATGTATAATGGGTGAAATTTGACATAACTGAGGAAATAAAGCTCAAGTTTCCAAGAGGGAGATTTATTAAGCAATTCACGTTAACTGAGGATGATAGGTGGCACAATGAATAGAGCATTATATCTGGAGAGAGGAAGACTTGAGTTCAAATCCAATCTCATGTACTTATTGAGTGACCCTGGGCAAGTCATATAACTCTGTTTAACTCAATTTCCTCATTGTAAAAGAACTGCAGAAGGAAACGGTAAACCATTCCAGTATCTTCATCAAGAAAACCCCAAATGGGATCAAAATCAGACATGACTGAACAATTAACAAGATATAAACCAAGATACAGATTTAGGTAATATGATTTCTAATTGGAGGAAATTTTAGAGATTTGATTAATTATTGTTTAAAAGACATATACAGAGAAATGCAAATTAAGACAACTCTGAGGTACCGCTACACACCTGTCAGATTGGCTAAAATGACAGGAAAAGATAATGATGAATGTTGGAAGGGATGTGGGAAAGCTGGGACACTGATGCATTGTTGGTGGAGCTGTGAATGGATCCCACCATTCAGGAGAGCAATTTGGAACTATGCTCAAAGTTATCAAACTGTGCATACCCTTTGACCCAGCAGTGTTTTTACTGGGCTTATATTCCAAAGAGATCTTAAAGGAAGGAAAGGGACCCACATGTGCAAGAATGTTTGTGGCAGCCTTTTTTGTAGTGGCAAGAAACTGGAAACTGAATGGATGCCCATCAATTGGAGAATGGCTGAACAAATTATGATATATGAATGTTATGGGATATTATTGTTCTATAAGAAACGGCCGGCAGAATGATTTCAGAGAGGCCTGGAGAGACTTGCATGAACTGATGCGGAGCGAAATGAGCAGAATCAGGAGATCATCATACACAGCAACAAGACTATATGATGATCATTTCTGATGGACATGGCTTTCTTCAACAATGAATTATTTCAAACCAGTGGTCAGTGAAGAAAGCCATATACACCCAGAGAGAGGGATATGAAATGTGGACCACAACATAACATTTTCATGCTCTCTATTGATGTTTGCTAGGATTGTGTTTCCTTTCTCTGATTTTTTTTTCTTGTAGATACCAAATTTCTTGCACAACAAAGATAAGTGTGGAAATATGTATACATATATTCGATTTGTCAAGTATTTTAACATAATTAACATGTAATGGACTTTCTGCCATCTGGGGGAGGGGTGGGGACTAGGGGGGGAAAATTTGTAACAGAAAGATTTGTAAGGATCAATGTTGAAGAATTACCTATACATATGTTTTGCAAATAAAAAGCTTTACTAAAGAAAAAAAAAAAAGACATATACCCTGATATGTTGAATTACTCTGGCCCCCAAAAAATGAGGTAATATATTTTTAATTATCATTTTTTAATTCTAAGAAGCACTTTCTGGGACAACAGGTTTTATTTTTATGAATTGAGTCTGAAAATAATTGAATTAGAAATACTATATTTATGCACAAATAATATACATATATGTATATCTACACATGCATAGATATATTTATATATGTGTATATAGGAACCTCTAGATACTTGTCAATCACATTAATATAAAGAGATTTTAGTCTGGAATGTTAACATTTTAAACTAATTGTATGTGTGCACACATATATGCACATATGGGTATGTGTATATATATATATATTTATACATACACATATATCTTAATATGAGTTGGGCTAAATTATTTTTCTCTACAGAGAAACTAAAGCTACCTGAATCTTTTCTCTCCTGACCAGAATGATAAGGTGGTGATTCTTTATCAGTTTGAAATTTTTCTTTTTCTGAGTTAAAAATAGCTATTTTTAGCCATTTGCAAAATATTATATTCTACTGGTAGAGATAGATACAAAATGTACACAAATAAATAACTTCACAAAATGACATAATTTTACAAAGAAACACCTGAGTGTAGCCTTGAAAGAAAACAAGGATTTTCAGTGGACAAGGACAGTGTTTGTTTGTTGTTACTGTTTTTTTCTTTGTATTCCTAGCAATTAGAATAGTGCACTGTATACAGTAGTCTACAGGATTATATTATTTAGAGCTAGGAGAGATCTCAGAGGTTATCTATTCCAACTGTGGCTTGTGACCCTATATAGGTTTGCATAATTGAATGTAGTGATCACAAAAAGTTGAGCAGAAATAAAAAAGTTTCTAAACACAGTGACCAAAAATCAATTCAAATCCAACACATAACTTATCTGAGAACGTATTTCTGACAGTTTGTATGTGTTGCATATCACAGCTTCACTACAGCCTTGGGTCTGAACACACAATATGCCTGCTTTACATTGCACATGCACAAGGGCTGCCAGAAACAGTTCTGATTTGAGATGGAGTCCTATAAAAATGTCTCAGTCAAAAAGGAGTCAAAAGTAGAAAAAATTTAGGAAGGCCTGATCTTTCCAAACCCTCATTTAATACATAAGGAAACAAAAGAAGAAAAAATTTTCCTGAAGTAAGACAAAGTCTTTTAGCATTTGTACAGGAATCATCTGACTCCAAAGTCAGATGTTTTTTCTACTTTGAAATATGCTGTTTCTCTTTTTAATAAAAGATGTTTGATAACTCTGTTGAATTGAATTAAAATTATTTATGTTCTAGCTTAAAATATTAATTTATTAAAAAAGAAAATGCAAGTGGTATAACTGTTTTCCTTTAATTTTTCCCCTCTCTCTTCCAACACACACATAGACACACACTAATTTGTTCTTACCTGAATCATTTTGGTATGAACTCCCTGTCCCATTTCAATGCCACAATGAGTCACTAGCACAGATCCATCCAGATAGATGTGAACTAGAGCAGCTGCCTAAAGCAGAAACAAAAAACAAAACAAAATCTGGTTTGGTGGTGCTTTTGACTAATGTTATAATACAAAATTATTCATTTAAATAATTTTCTTTGAGACAAAAATTTACACAGATATAGTTTGGTCAGTGGCAGAATTGACACATAGGGAACAAAATCCTAACTTTCTTAATGTATGACTCAGGTATCAGCATAAAGCTTTCTCCCTCAATCCAAACACACCCACTATTTATCCCTTATCCTAATAATGCAGTCTTCAAAGGATTCAGGCTCCAGTAAATTTGGTCTCAGGTGTATCTGCCACACCTCCATAATCCTTGGGTGGCATATGAGGCAGATACCTCATCAAGTCATCTTACTGGGATGTGATCATTACTGTAGAACTTTTCAGGGCTGCATATTTAGGAAAATAGATAATAAAGCATTACCTTAATAGCTACATTGTCAATTAAAGCAAAATGATCATAGGATAGATATTAGGAAAAAAGTTTCATTCTAAAAGTACTGGATTGGAAACACTTTGAGTGGATCTTACATGGGATTCAAGGAGCAAAGAATCATGACAGAAACTTAAAACATCAAGTTGTCCAGAATTACCAGAAAGAAGGAACAAGATAAAATATGAAATTCATTCCTGGAAACAACTCAGTTCTCCATAATATGGATCATACTTATTACTTTTCTCAAATTATCAATTTTCTCTTCTGTAAGTTTAAAGTTTTGGACTAAATGATCTCTGTGATTCCTTCTAAATCTGATAGAAAAACATAGTTGAGGGGCAGCTAGATGGCGCAGTGAATAGAGCACCAGCCCTGAAGTCAGGAGGACCTGAGTTCAAATTTGATCTTAACAAATTTGACACTTAACATTCCCTAGCTGTGTGACCCTGAGCAAGTCACTTAACCTCAATTGCTTCAGCAAAAAGCAAAAAAAAAAAAAAAAAACAAAAACATAGTTGGATGTTTCTGATCCCAGGACTAGAAGAAGGATTTAGTTCTAGCTTTTAGTTCAATGTAGATACCTACAATAAATTAACCAAGGAAGTTATCCCAGTCCAAAGAGGATTCTATATGTAGTCCAGCTGCTCTGAATTAGCTGAATCTCTCAGTGGGCTCACAGAAGAGAACAATTACATAATACACACACACACACACACACACACACACACACCTGCAAAGTTGAACTAAAGGAAAATAGCTGATTTTAAATAAAGCTATTTTTTTTTATTTTACTAAAACTACATTTTCCTATAAAAATGCAGCATTCTTTGTCAGTCTATAGCAAATTTACCTGACCAGCAGCAAGTGAACCAAGACCAATGGGAAATTTCATTGGAATAAGTGCAATTCCTTTCTTTTTCCAATAATTCTTCTTATTGAAATCATCTATCATTGCTTTCCTCGTATAGTATGAGGACATCTCCATGCATTCATTCCAACATTTTATTAGATTTTTTGCATTAATCTCCTGTTTGTAGTGTGTTTCATCGATTTCTTTGTACATATTTATCATTCTCACCTTTAAAAAAATATTTTAAAAAATGGTAAAAATACAATCTTTCTTCTATTCCTCTCTCATTTAATCCTCTTCATACTTTAAAGTCCAACTCAAATCTTTTATGTTCACTGAGGCCTTTATACTGAATCCCATTAAGACCTAGGACTATAGATAAAAAGCTGAAAGGGATCTCAAAAACCTTTTAGTCTAATCTGTTCATTTTACAAGTAAGGAAATTAATTCTAGGGAAGTTAATGACTTGCAGAATGTCACTGAGAACTGCACATTAGAGCAAGATAACTAAGCATCAGAAAGTAATAAATATTAGAAGCAGGATATGAACTCTATAGATTTTACTGACTGAATGTTAAACATAGACCAAGAACTAATCTAACACCAAACCCAGGTAGAATTGAGCTGACTCTAAGACATCTTAGATAAATGGCAGAAGTACTTTGTTGATCAGAGAAAATCAAGAACAATGCAGAGATAGATCTAGTTTATTGTGCTTAAAGAACCACAACTTGCACTTTCTCCTTTTGGTATTATTATATCCGTTCCTGGCATTCTTATAACTAATCCATTGAACATTTAAAAGAAAGGTTAAATACTACTGTCATGAAGCAGAGAAGATGAAAGCTTGTGTCCCTTTCTTCAGGCTACACTGAATGATGGGGATCCTGGTTGAGAATGGAGAGGTAGTTTTAACTAATAACCAGCTGAGATCACTAGTCATAAAAGAAAAGCATGTGGTCACAAGGGGTGCAATAGAAATATTTAGAGAGTAGACTTTTTCCTTTCTGAACTTTATTTTTTTTAATCTATAACATGGGACAATTGGACTATATAATCTTTGGATTTTTCTGTTCTAATATTCTGTTGTTTTCTACCATAGGATAATTTAATTACCTTCTCTGGTGGCAAACCACTTTGAGCTGCAACTTTCATGATGCATGATTCTGTAATCAAACCTGCTTGGGGGTAGCCAAATCCACGGAAAGCAGTGTTAGAAGGTAGATTTGTTTTGCAAGCAAGGCCTCGGCAGCGTAGATTTGGGATCTTGTAAGCATTGTCCAATTTTAGAAGACCCATCTCTATTACCTGTAGGAATCAATCAGACAATCAATAAACAAGCATTTTTTAAGCACTTCTCTAAAAAGTGTTTGTCAAATTTCCATGTGTTAAGCACTGTGTTAGTATTGGAATAAAAGAAATCACTGATGTGATTATAAATATTTGACCTTCCTATTCCCTGTTTTAGTTCTTCTATACTTGAGACAAAAAGTAATCCTATAATGAGAATTTTTTTTTTTTTTGAGAAAGAAACTCTTGGATCTAAGACTTTTATTGAGAAGATATGCAATCAGTGTCTGAAGTCAGAGGACAAAAACATTTCAAAGTCCTTCTGATCTCACTAGTGTACAAATAATCAATAACTGATATTTATCGTACTTTAGTATTACAAAATGTTTACATATATTATCTCATGGGATCCTCACAAAAGTCATGCTAATTACTGAAATGTTACTATCCCCATTTTACAGATTTGGAAAGAGATTTAGAGTCAAGTGACCTACTCTAGATCCAAATCTAGATTGGATAGTGAAGCAAAGTTAAGAACTCGATTTATGTCTTCTGATTCCTGTTCATTGGTCTTTCTACTATATTATAATTATTTCTCCATGAACAGTTCCTTACATTAAAAAATATAACCAAAAAAAGCATATGCATTTCTATTATTATATAGCTTGGAGTAAGCCTGGTATGGTGGACAGAAAGCTGGCCTCCACTCCAGGAAGACCACTGTATCTCTAATACTTACTGCTGTGTGACCCTAGGCAGATCACTTAATCTCTCAGTGCTGTAGGCATTTCTCTTATTAGATTATAATTTCCAGAAGTGATAACAGCATTAGTTAAAAAAAAAATTTTTTTAAAGTTGCCTCATCTGAGAATTTCTTATATCCAGGAAATCACAGGTCAATTCCTTATCTCTAGTATAGCACAAGAAGCAATAATCTCTTTATGCTTATTGCATAGACAATATATGTATGTGTATATATATATATACATGTATATATATATGTTTCACTTTTATGATTTCATTTTTAACTAATTGGATGTATGTTTATCCCTTAATACTTACCAATACAGAGATATCCAATGTGAAGCCACCATTTGCATAATGTACAACATCCAGGGCCATGATTCTTCCATCATTCATGAATCCTACCTAAAGAATAGAATTGAATCTTTAGAGACCAAATATTTCCTTTAAATTTTAAAGAACTACTTCTAAAGGCAAAGCAAGTGATTCTTCTCTTATATGGACTTAAGAGTTTACTTACATTTACCCTTGAAATTAGAACAAATTTGTTTTTTCCCCTATTTTCACATTTATTTATGTGACAATTTATGGCAATAATTTTTATGAAAAAGATAATAATTTATGACAAAGAATAATAGTACATAAAGATAGGAAACAAAATGTAAACACCAGTGTATAATGTATTATCTAGCTATGGAAATTGCAAATCTAGGAGTCTTTTTACCTGTGGCCTAAGTTTCATACCTTCTTGAAAACTTATTTTCATCAATAACTCTTTTCACTCTAACATCTTCATTTTTATTTCCTCTGGGATTTTTTTTTACCCTTTGTTTAACCCGTATTTTTCACTTCCAGCTTTCTTCAGCAAAGGATCTATCATTTATTTTTTTCATAGACACTTAAAATCTGATTTCAGTCAAAACTAAACTACTGAAACTGAAACTACTGAAACACAAAAGTCTGGGACCTTAAAATCTATTAATCTAATAGCTTTTTCTCAATCCTCATTTTTCTAGATATTTTTGGTAGCCCTTGATACTATGAGTCTTCCTGAATTCTCTTCTCTCTTGCTTTCCAAAATACTACAATATATTATTTGTCCATTTTGACCATTTCTCTTATTCTCTTTCTCTTTCAGTTCTTCTTTATCCCACAGCCTAAATGTGTGTGTTCTCAAAGGCTCATTACCCTCTGACTTTCCCTGACTCTTCTTCAGAGCATTAAAAAAATTCTCATAATTTTAGCTATCATGTCTGTGCTCACAACTTTAAAATCTACATCTCCAGCCCAAATCTAGACATTCAGCTAGATATTATATTCCTATTGCTTTTTGCACATTTTCTCTTAAATGGCCCACCACACTAAGTATTTCTCCAATTAATGCCATTATTTTCTCCGCAAATTGGCTCCTCCTAATAATCTGCCCCTTTTCTGATTGATGACACCATCATTTCCAAATCACTTATGCTTAAAACCATGTTCCACTTCTCCGTCTCCTCCATCTGCTATATCTAATCCTTTACCAGTTCTTAATTACTCTTTCTTTATAATATCTCTTAAATTTACCATTTTTCCTCCATTTCCAGTACTACTATTCTAGCCCAGATGTCTACGATATACCTGAATTACTGCAATAATTTTCCAATGGTGTCCCTAACTCCAGACTCTCATTTTATCTCAGAATCACCCTGTATTATCACTCTATGATATTAATCATATTAAAACAGCTAAAGGAACATTTTTACCATGATACTCTGCTGCTCAAGAATTCACAATTTTTCCCCACCAAGTATTCTAAACCTGAGCAAACTTGTTTTTCTTTTTTTAATATATGTTTTGATAAATATACATTTATATATACATACATATGTGGGTGTGGATGTGTGTTTGTATATGTATGTATATATTATATATGTATATATATATAATATCAGTATAATTGGTTTCCTTTGTAAACTTATGCATTTTATTTAATGCAATTAGAAATATTATTCTAAAAAAAGCCTTATTAGCTTCACCAAAGTACCAAAAGGATCAATGACACAAAAAAATCAAAACCCCAGATTCAAGTTTAAACTTCTCATGCTGATTTTTATCCAAAACTTTCTACAATCTTGGACTCACCTTATCTACATCCAACTTTAATTTCTCAAAATTACTCAACAAGCACCCATTGCTTTAGTTAAGCTAGACTCATAATTTCTCCCCATATTTGTGTCATGCTCATTACTGCCTTTGTTTTTCCCATGCTCCCAACTTTTAGGCCATTTTGACGTTTCTATTCTACTCACTTTGTACTTTCCAAGATAAGGATGACGGCCTCCAGTTATTAATATATCTTCCCCACGTTCCAGAATACAGCGGACTGGACAGCCAGTTCTAAAACCCAGAAAAAAGGCCAATTTATACCAAGAATAAAACATTAGGGAAAAAAATGAATATTTTGGATTTGATCAATTTACAATTTTTCTAGTTTGTACAAGGAACCTTCTACTGCCTTAATCAAGCTTATTGTTTTGTTGTGATCTGACTATAGGGGAGTTTTCACTCTGCCAGCCTACACTTTGGGTAGTTTCCTAGCTCCTTAGGAAATTCCATGTAAGAGAAAAGTATCAAGATATTTCTTCAGGGATTTTATCATATATCTTTTGTATTATGTCTACCATAATATTAGACTCAAAGTAGTCATTCAGGAAACATTTCTTACAGTTATGAATCTGAAACTTTCTAAATCAAGCCAAATATCCAAGGCATCTTCGTTTTTAAAAAAATTTATTAAATGTGAGTTTTATTGGATTTATAAATATGAAGCAAGTAATTTTACACAATCCACAAAAAGCAAAATTAACCATTTTTTTATTCAAAAGGAGATCAAACAAGTATATCTCAAATCAAAATTAATTTTTTCCCCTTACTCAGGTCAGTGCAGTCACTTTTTATTCATCAGGCTTTCCTTTTTTTTTCCTTTTTTTTCTTTAATATTTTCCCCCAATTACATTCAAAAATAAAAATTTGTTTTTGAAATTTTTGAGTTTTGGGTTCTCTCCTTTATCCTTTCCCACAATTAAGAAATCACATGTGAAATCATGCAAAACATTTCCATAAAAGTCAAGTTGTGAAAGAAAACATGGATCTCCCACCCTAATAAAAATAAAAACCCTCCAGAATAATTAAGTTAGAAAGAAAGAGAGAATACTTCATTCTGTATTCAGACAGACACAATCTGTTCCTTCTCTGGGTATGGATACTATTTTTCAGCATAAATCCTTCATAGTAGTAGTGAATGATTGTACTACTGAGAATAGCAAAGTCATTTACAGCTAGTCATCCCAGAACATTGCTATTACTTTGAATACAGTATATTTCACTTTGCTTGAGTTCATGAAGGACTTTCCAGGTTGTTTTTTTGTTTGTTTGTTTGTTTTTTCTTTTTGTTTTTACTGGGAGCATCTTGCTCATCATTCTGTTGGAACAATAATATTTCATCACAAACACATAGCACAGTTTATTGAGCCATTCCCCAGTTAAGGGCATCCCTTCTATTTCCAATTTTTTTTTTTTTGCAAAACACTAATTTTCTATTAAAATAGAAATAAATAGAATAAAAATAAAATAAAAAAGAAACCTGGAAATGCTGCAAGAAATGGCTTCTGTTAGAGAAAGTGGACAGAGAGATTGTCATCTCTTTGCTCCAGTCTATCTTAGGGCCAAGATTTAAAAGCTAGAGCCACCAGGTGTAGTACAAAGAAAAATGGATTAAAGCTAAATTACAGGAATTTAAATCACAGCTGTACCACCTACTACCTGTGTAACTTTTTCAAAGTTACTTAATGTTTCTGAGCCTGTCATAAAAATGAATAGGCAAATTGCATTAATCTATTAGGGTCAGATAGATTTAAAATTCTATCTTCCAAATCAAAAAGGTACTCCCAAACAAACAAAAAAAAAAAACAAAAAACAAAAACAAAAACAGACTACATAGGTTTATAAGCCAATTCTATCAAATATTCAAAAAATAGCTAATTCCAATAGTACATAGGCTAATTCCAAAAACAGAAAAAGGAAAAATGATACCAAGTTTCCTTTATTATACATAGCCTTGATACTTAAATCAAGGAGAGTCAAAAGAAAGGAAGAAAAACATACACCAACATCTCTAATTGACACTGAGATAAAAATGCCATATAAAACACTAGCTAAAAAACTATAGCAATATATCACAGAGATTATATATCATGACTGTTGGATTTATACTACAAATGCAATTTTGGCTCAATATTGGGGAAAATATAAGCATATTAATATCAAGATCCACAAAAATCAAGTGATTATATCGAGCCACATAAAAATATTGACAAAAATTTGATCCAAAAATCTCAGTGAAAGTTTAAGCTTTAATAATTTAAATCAATACTCATTTCTATTAAAACAAACAAATAAAATAGAAAATGCAGAAACACATGAACTTTATCTTAACATGGGAAATAATATCTATCTAAAATCAAAAGCCAGAATAGTATGCAAAAGAAACAAATCTGAGTCTTTTCCAGTAAGATTAGGGATAAAGCAAAGATGTTCATTCTCACCACTACTATTTGATACAGTGCTAGAAATGCTAGCTATAACAATAACATGAGAAAAAAATTGAGGGAATATTTACAGTCAAAGAAAAAAACAAAGGCATTACTTTTGCAGATGATATTACTTAAGAGAAGCCTAAAGAACTGACTAAAAAGTACTTAAAACAATAACCAGCAAAGTTGCAGAATATTAAATAATTCTACAAAAACCAATGACACTACTATTATTTTTCCAACAAAATCTAACAGGAAATAGTAGAAAGAAAATTCCATTTAAAAGAACTACAGCATTAGGTGGGAGCATCATTGAAGTGCAAAATGGATAATTTTGATTATTTTAAATTATAATTTTCTTGTACAAATAAAAACATATGCACCCAAAAATAGAAGGAATGAAGAAAATTGTGGGGGGAAAAACTTTTCTATAAAATCTCTCAAATAGAATCTTGATTGGGTTTGAATATTGCTGTGGTGTGGGAAATGATGAACTGATTGACTTAGAAAAATGTGGAAAGATTTGGACTTAAGAAGGAAGATGTCATCCACTATCAGAGAAACAAATGACAAGTGGAAATAGGCATAATATGGTCTTACATATATATTAGCAGGATATATACATACATGCATATTTATACATATCTGCAGATGGGTGTGTGTGTGTGTGTGTATATATATATATGGATACATATATACATCCATGCTTAATTGTAGCTCTGGGTTGGGGAGGAGAGAGGATAAAAACATAAAGCAAATAATGCACAGCAAAAAACAAAAAAACTTACAAATAAGTAAAGATGGACAGTTTGAAAACAATGTGTAGCATTTATTATAAAGGTTTCTTGAAATGGAAATTTATTGCTTCGTATTGAATCCTCTTGAATGCTCTGCTATGTATATAGCAATGTTTTCTTTTTTCTTTTCTTACTTTGTTTTTAAGTTTAAAATTAATTTTAAAGCTTTAAAAAATAAAGAAAAGAAATACAGAATGTACAAAAAAAGGGGAGTCTATCCAACAAGATACACATAGGAAATCTATAAATATAACTACAAAACAATATTTGCAGAAATAAAAAGACCTAAAAAAAATTAGAAAAAAATGTTAATGGATAGGTCCAATCAATATAATAAAAATTAGAATATTACCAAGATCAATTTACTTAAACGGTGCCATACCGTTAAAACTACCAAAGTACTATTTAAATGAACTAGAAAAAAATAGTAATGAAATTTATTTGGAGGAATAAAATAAATAAAATAAATCTTAAGGGAAATAATAAATTAAGTAGGAAAAAAGGATGCCTAGCAATACCAGATCTCAAACTTTACTATATAGCAGTAATTATCAGGATGATTTGATAATGATTAAAAATAGGTTGATTACTGTAACATTAAGTACATAACTTATTAGAGTAAATTAATTTAGTAATGTAATGTTCAGTAAACCCAAAGACCCCAAATAATGGAAAAAGGACTCACTATTTCACAAAAAACTGCTGGGAAAATTACCTAGCAGTCTGGTAAAAACTGGATGTTGATCAATATCTCATATCATATACTAAAATAATGCCCAAATGGATATATGACCTTGATATCAAAGATCATATCATAAACAGGTGAAAGGAACAAGAAAGAAATTATCTTTCTGAACCATAAGTAGTTCTTGACCAAACAAGTGATTAAAAAAAAAAGATCACAGAAGATAACAAAAAAAGAGAAAGTTTTCCATTTCAAGATTCATGAGAAACTGATTCAAATTTACAAGAATAGAACCATTCATAAATTGATAAATGAATTTTTAAAATTATATAAATCACTATTAAGAGAAATACAAATCATGTCTGAGGTTCTACTTCACACATGTTAGGTTGGCAAAGTTCCCCCTCCCCCATTTACCTAAAAAAAGGGGAAATTGACAAATATTTTTCTTAGATTTTTATTCCACTCTGAATGTTTTCACAATCCAGTGACCTCCATACTGTTCCCCACACAAGATAATCTTTCTCCCTACTCTGTGATTTTTCACAAGCCGCTTCTCATAGCTAAAATGTTTTCCCCTTCTCATAACCACCTTTTAGTTTCAACTAGTTGAATCTCAACTAGTTGTTACAAAGGTTCTGTTTTGTATTTTAAAAAGGGGAGATGGGGTGTGTGAAAGAAAAGAAGGGAGAAAAAAATGTTTGATAACTGAAAAAGCCTGTTTCTATTACTTCTAGAGCAAGAATGCACTATTTTGTTACTCAGCAAAAACAAAAAATTAAAGCCTTTTGGATGTGTGTGTGTGTGTGTGTGTATTTTTGACCAATGAACATGATTTATTACAGAAATAAAACATAATTCCCATTTATTTAAAGAAATTCCTACATTAAACAATGGATCATTCAATATGTATTAAAACTAGGTTATTATTAAATCAAGTTCATTGTCTTTCTATTTTCTAGATATTAGAATATTTTTTATTATAGTGTTCGGTTTTTGCAGCAATTACAACTATGTTTCTACAATTTATAAATATAAACAGTTTAATAGCTTTAAAATAGAAAAAATAAATTTGTGATTTATTTGAATTTTTTCTCATTGCTAGTTTTTTGTTTTGTAAATTGTACCAACTCTCCCCCATTATTCAGGATTAATTGGGGTTCCACTATGTCTCCTGGTTTTACTTCCACTAAAATCATTTTACTTTCAATAACTCAAATTTATAACACTCTTTTGGATTTACAAAGCACTTTGTTTTCCAACTAGCAAGAGATATAGGTAGTGAAAGAATTATTGTGATACACATTTTACAATTAAGAAAACTGAACTCAGAATAATTAATTGCCCAGGATCACAGCTAAGAAGGGCAGAACTGGTCTTATTCCAAAAACACTTCTTACTACACTATTCTGGCTCTTGTGCTCTAGTTAAGAAATACAATTTCCACTTACTTATTTGCTGCAAATGCTGTAATAGCTGCTAAGATACAAGTTTTTGATACTTTTCCACCAAAAGCTCCACCGACTCTCTTGACGTGACACATGATCTTGTTAGATGGAACCTTTAATATGGAGGCTACTATGTCCTGCAAATATTAATTTGGATTAAAATGAATCCTTTTAAATAAGAAATCTAACTCTTATCAGTAAGAGCAATTATATAGTGGGGGCGGAAGGACAGGTACAAAATGCTAGCAGCTAGCTATGCTATATTCCTATGAAGAAAAAATGCTTTCCTAGGCCAAGGAATACAGATAGTAGAGTACTGAAAACTAGAAAAAAAGCATTTTTAAAGTCATGATTAAAATCCCCCTTTCATTCAAGGATATACAAAAACCAAGCCAGAAGCAATTCATGTTTACCTGTGAAATCTGGGTATTTTTATTAAATTATAAAATACCACCTAAATAAAAATTTGGGGGATTTCTTTATTATTTCCAGTAGTCTCAGAAATTTTATCTCCATTTATCAAATCCTGAATACTAATAAGCCTATTGGCATGCCAATAAGCAAAATTATCTTGTAATTACAGAAATTCCCAAATGGAATACTGCAATAAGAACTTGTACCATGCCACCATGTCACTAAATTTGAGAAATGTATCCAAAAGATGTAGATAAAAATATTTTAAAAGACTAGGAAATCACCTGACTTAAATTTCATTGAAAAGCTATAGATCATCAAAGCTAGTCTTGATAAAATGGACTGCTTATCAAAGGTATATTTAATGTTCAATGTGATAAGAATATAGTTCCATGATGAATTTTAAAATGTCAAAAACTTGTGGACTTTTATATAAGTGACTGAAGCAAAATAAAGATAAATTACATATTAAAAAGGCTTTTTTAAGATATAGAAAGTTAAATGGTTTATAGTATATTAATAGATGTCATTTTTTTCATTTTGTCCCACAACAGTTACATATCACTGTAATATTCTTTAATCTCTGATTCTAAAGCAACACTTACAGGGTGCAGTATTTAAAAAACCAAAGGAATATTCATTTTGGTAAGGCATTAAAAGGTTACAAAATTCAGGGTATTTTAAATAGATAGAGGGGTTTATTATTTGTTTTGATTGTTTTGCTGTTTGTATTATTTTCTGTTAGAAAATTTTTGGAATTAACTATGTTCCTGGACAAGGGGCTCTACATTACCTGTGCTAATCTGGGATATTGTGTCGAGACATAAACATCCATTTCTTTGTCCTCTCCATATGGAACGACAAGCATGCTTTGAGTTTCCATATAAAAATGTTCTTGGCCTCCAATGTGAATTTCACCTATTATAGGAGAAAAAACCAACAACCCTCAAATGTTTATCCAAAATGGTATGGCTGATGTATGTGTGTGAATAAAACAGGTAAATAGTACAAAATACATGAAAGATCCCCTTTGAGGGTACATGCAGTAGCAAAAGGTACTGGGGGACCAGCAAAAGCCTGCTATAGGAGGGGGGCATTTAGGCTGAGTTTTAAAGAAAACCAGGTCTCCATGAGGTAGATATTAACGTGAAGAGCATCTGAGGAATGGAAGCCAGCCCCTGCCAAGACCCAGAAGTAGGATATGGAGCAGCACATGTACTGCACTGCAAGTATGGCCTATGAAAGTGATGAACGAGAAATAAATACAGTGGAGGAGATTTGATAAATCAGGTAAGCTGGATGCTTCTGAAAAGAGACAGTGTCACAGGGAAATAAATGAAAGAAAGGATGGAGAAGACCTCTTATATAAGTGAGATAGGTCAGAAGAAAAGTCTGGGTAAACTTGGGAAAAACAAGATTATAGAAAATCCTGGAAGCAAAATCCAGCTGGTTGTTTACTTAGCAACTCCATCCTGCTGAAAGGAGAGTTGATATATGGAAATATGGAGAACTGATCGGAAAATTACAGATTTTTAGAGCTAAAAGGAATCTTAGAGGTTGGGGTGGACCGGGATGTTAGATTGTTGCAGGTAGATTGATGCCTGCAGGGCAGTCTATTCTAGCTGCCAAAGTTGATTCCCAGCAAAGTTAGGAAAGCTATATGTCTGAGATGTATCTGACATGATAATCTCTTAGAAGAAGTTCCTTAGGAACTCTCAACACAGTTTGTTAAGAACTCACATTCACATAGCACTGTTCACAAAGCACATTCCTTACAACTTTATGAGGTCAACTTTGCAAACACTATTTTTCTCATTTTACAGAGAAAGAAACAGATTCCAAGAAATGATCTGCCCAGTGCCATAGGCTCACAGATTTAAAGCTGGAAAGCTCCTCTGAAGTCATCTGGTCGATCCTCCTTATTGTACAGAAAAAACCTTAGGCTTCCATCATTTAAGGGATGTCTTTCACATTATAAAGTGGCAGAATCTGAATTTGAGCCGGGGGCCTCTGACTTTCAGCACTGCAATATGCGGTCCTCACAAAGCTAGTGACCGAAGCTGGCCACTTTGCACAGCTCTGCCTCGCTGAAAGCCAAGGCAAGTGGAAAGTCAGTGCATCCTTCATGATCTTGAGAGGGTGCAGTTTCTAGGGCTACCTGTCCTTGGGAGTGCTGTAGTTTCACAAATAGTGCTGGCTGTCAGATAACAGTTTGGTCAGTGATAACAAAGTATCTTAGAAACCACTCTTCAACTCCACTTCTAAGACCACTCCTCAATTCTATCTCTAAGCCATAAAATTAGCCTATCAGTGACATAAAGCACCTGATCTCTCTGTCTTTTTTCCTATAAATTTATCTTCTTGCTCCTGTTTCTTTGCTAAATTCTTTTGGAATTTAGCCTGCTACAATTGGCTTTACAATTACAATTACAATAAACTTTGTCCCTTGACTTGCAGATGGGTTCAAGTCTGCAAATTCTTTTGAGATATCTTGTAACACTGGTCTGTGACTTCCAACCTTTTGGGTCCCTTTTGAACCTCAACAATATCATCCATTGGTCCTCTTCAAAAACAAAGGACAAAGAACAAGAAGATCTAACAGTTGAGATTGATAGCTAAGATCTTCTGTGTCTCTTACCCAACACAGCCTCCCAATGTTGAATGAGAAAAATGTTTTACCTTCAAGGATTTGGTCAACAGCTTTAAATGCTTCATCAACGTCTCCATATTCTATTTTTCTTTCTGGCTCATAGAAAGAATTGTGTTGGATAGCTTCCTACATATAAAATCGAGGGGGAGGAGAGAAAAAGAAAGAGACAGAGAGAGAGAATAAATTTTTTTCATTAAAAAAAATTTAAAGAAAAGTAAAGCTAATCCATAAGAACTTAATATTACTTAAGACATACTCATTGCTCTGATTGTTTGAGTTTTAGCAGTGTTCTTCCCTAAACTAGGTCTTGCAGAACTTTGCCACAAATGATTCTTGCAGAGGCAATGAAACCTCAGAGGCACTCCCTGAGGAGACTATACAAATAGTGCAATTTCAGATCTTCTAAAAGGGGGTTGGGGAGGGAGAGGCTGTGAAAGAGAAGATGGAAGGGGTGAGTACATTTAAAATAGGTCAGTATCATAGATATCATTTTTCAAGAAGACATCTGCTCTTCCCATTTTAAACACTTAAGTTTCATTGTTAGGAGGATAGACAAAAAGCAATTTGCCATGGTAACAATGATAAATTCCAAGTATTGAAGGACAATGTTAGAAAAAAAAAAAACTTATTACATAATATTTTCCAAAAGATAAAATTTAGTAACTCACTGATTAAATTTGTATAAACAATGACAATGGGGGAGAGGATATAACACAATTTAATTAAAAGAAAATGCTTTCTGATTATGAAGCAACTCTGAATACATAAATTACAACAAAGTCCAGTTTCTTTCCCACAATGACACTCTTCCTATAGATGCCATTCATATCATTGGTACCATGCCATACAAGCCATGAAAGGAAATGTTATCTCTTTCTCTTGAAAGTGTTAAAAAGAACTCATACTACAAAAACTACCATGCTCTAAAACTGGTTTCCATGCTCAACTTTAATGGTTATTTGATGATGGTTTTAATTTGATCATACCAAAGTAACAACTGATATACATCATAGTTTAGTCACCTCATTGATTTTCAAACTAAGATAATATTTCCTGGATCAAAAAAGGGAAACACAAACTCACATATCTAGAGCAGGAAGAATCGTTAGAATCCTTCTGATCCAATCTCCCCATTTTACAGATGAGAAAATTGAGGCCCAGAGAAAGGCAACTTGTCCAAGATCCCACAAGTTTTAAATAGCAATTAAAGGCTTTGAACTCAGGTCCAAATACTCCAGATTCAAAACATTTTCCCACTGTAGCACGCTGTCTCCCAAAATTAATTTGGAAACTATTGAAGAATTTTTATTTTTCTAAGACCATGTGTTCTCTGGGTTTCTAGGCCATCTTGAGCCTATGTATTTTCCAAATATTTCTTGATGAGGAAGGCCAGCTTTTGATCTGGATTGGGGCATTATACTATTTCACACACACACACCTTTAATCCATCTATTTGTGTTTTAATTAGATTTAATTGCTAATCAAGATTGTATAGAGGTGGAGTAGGGATTTTTGTTCCACACCCTAGTAAGCAACATTTATAGTTTGGATTTTTATTTTGGGTGGGGTTTTTTTGTCAAATAATTAGAGACTTTGTGAGTTGTTTCTTAATTTTTATTTTCCCTGGATGATGAAGATGGGAACATTCTGAAACTGGGAGGAGGGGGAGGAGGAGAAGGAAGAAGTAGAAAAAAAGTACTCATATTTAAATAGAGTTTTAAGATTTGCAAAATAATTTTGTGTATGCAGTGGATAAAGTGCTGTATCTGGAATCAGAAAGACTTGTTGAGATCCAGCTTTAGATATTTCCTAATTCTGCAACCCTAAGCAAGCCATTTAACTTTTTTAGCTTCAGTTTCTCCATGAGTAAAATGGAAATAATAATAACACTTACTTTACAGGGTTATTGTGACAATCAAATGAGATAGCAAGTGTAAAGTGCTTTATAAATCTCAAAGTATTATATAAATGCTAATCATTATTTTTATAATCTCCTCATTTAATCCTCAGTGATCCTTATGAAAACTTTGCTAAATACTAAAGAAGTATACTAAGAGCTTCCAAAAGCAAATATTTTCTTGTTTTTTTCCAAAAGGAAATGGAGAGTGTACAGTGATGTCCAAAACAAATGTATTATGCAAGTAATGTCCCAATTCTTCTAAAAACATGTTTTGATCTCAGGGACTCAAAATCTCTAAAACAATCACTTGAATATCTTCTTAGCTCACTAAAAAGGCATGATTTAGATTTTGAACAGAGACTAGCTTTTTTTGTTTGTTTGTTTTAAAGAAATTGCTCAAATTCATGGGTCCTTGGCAGAGAGCAGCAGGATACACAATTGCTTTGGAACCAGTTCCCCAATAACAGAGATAATTTTCCCCCCCATGACAAATAATCCTGTTGTGAACATAAATTTATTCCCTAAGGAACCTGAAAGCACTCAAAACATCTTTTCTAAAAAATAAAAATAAATATTTCTAATATGTTAAAATTGGTTTCCCTAGCTTTTTACAATTGTGGCATGCTTTCATTACTTTATAAAACAATTGAAATAAATAAAAGAAAATACATATATATAAGATCATGTAAAATTTCAGAGAGAAATCTAATAGTCTTTGGAAACTCCCAAAGTGATTTCACAATCAAAAAATCATTTTGAAATGTGAGCAATTGACCATGATGTCTACAGGCACTTAAAGATTCTCAAATTCTCAAATCTTATAAATTTATAAGATGATGATTTAAACTTATAAAACCTTTTTCTTATATTGAAAGATACACAATGGGGAATACCCAAATGGAACCTGAAATTGGACTTCACAGGAGAGAATTTCTTTAATCTTCTTTCAGAGTTTGACTGAATAGTACTGGGAAAGGAAGGAAGAAAGAGGACATAGCTGGTCATGTCCCGTGATACAATTCTCCCTTAATGATTGATAACTGCCTGGTCCTAATTTCTGAAAGGAGAACCACTGAAGAACTTCATAATGACCTCAATAGTAAGGATCACGGGCTTCAAATCAGTATACTCAATCTTCACCAGATGAGCTGCTTGCTTTGCTTTAACATCTGAATCAGCAATCACGGCGCCCACAATCTGGCCAGCACCAAAGACCTAAAAAACACAAAGACCACAGGGGGACATATTTTATTTTTTTTCTTGTATCACCTTCACACTCTTATTCAGAGTTAGGTACACACATCAACACCACAGGTTCTATATTTTCATGCTAAATCTTAGTGTCTGGTACATATTCAACATTCAAAAGATCCTCAGTTTCGATGGTGATCAGTATAGTATTAAGTATAACCTTTCCATGCATTAGTAGGTTTTGTGCTGTTGTCTTGAAATAAATTTATTCCTTGGTGGTCACCTTTCTGAGGATGAGGCTCTCCAACAATAAATTCTGTCACCTGGCCAGCCCTTGAAAGATCTTCTGTTGGTAGAGCTCAAATCCACTACAGTGATTTTTGATAATTCTGAGTAATCTCTGTGCTGAAATGCAACATCAGAGTAGAATTTAACAGGGACCTGATTATATAGCAGGTACATATGTTTCCATTAAATAAAAGGAAATGAATGAATTAAGTAATATCTATTATCAGAAAATCTGCAAATCTTCTGGAAACAAGACATACAAAAAAAAAAAAAAAAAAAGTAATGACAGCCCAAAAGGGATTAAGTAAATTTCAAGACTCCTAGGAAGTGTATCAGCATTAGCAATGGCCAAGGAGAATAGATAGCAATGGCTCTGCTTCTTGAGAACAGACCAGGACTGGGCTTGAGGGAAGGTCCCTGGGAGAAGATGCTTCCTGACCTATTTCCTGTCTATATTACTGGGCAGGAGGTTATAATGAAAGAAAGAATTAACTATCCCCTGCCATAGAAGTCTTATGATCACTAGCATAATTAAAGTTTCTATTATCTGGATTATTTCTATAGCCTTCTAATTGATTTCTTATTCTAATTTCTCTCTTCTTCAATATATCCTTGACACAGACTCCAAATTAATATTCTGAATTCACAAGTCTGACTATGCTACTCATTGTCTCAAAAAATCTTCAGTGATTCTTGAGAATAAAATGGATTGTTCTCATCCCACAAACTGGCTCCCAAATACCTTTCTAACCTTATTTCATAGTCTTATCCTACAAGAACACTCCATATTCCAGCAAAACTACAAGAACACTCCATATTCCAGCAAAACTAGCTGTCTAATCGTTGAATTCAACTTTCTACCTCCTGTTTGCATATCTTTACACAGGCTATTTTTTCTTCACCTTTGCTTCCTAACTTCTTTCTAGGCCTGGGTCATATGGCCCAGTCATTTCTGATTGCCCCAGTTCTTTTTGCTCTCTTCTCAAATTTTCTTGTATTTATTTTTCCAGGCAACTGTCATGCTTACTACCACCACTGCCATCCCCAACAGAATGCAAGCTCCTTGAGGGTAAGGACTGTTTTGGTTTTGTCTTTGTATCTCTAGGGCCTAGAGCAGAGCCTGGAAGTTAAAATATTTAATAAAGGCTTATTAAATTAAATCCAATCTAACCTACAAGGAAATGAGTAATTTAGCACAGTAGCCATACGCTGGACCATATTCCTATTCCTTTTCTATAATTTCAACCTCTGATTACAAAACTTCTGTCAGCAGTGAGTCATTAAGACATATTCTTTCTTATTTCTTATCTGTACTGGCAAGATGAAGGGGCATTACAAGTCTAGGTAACAAACTTCTGGCTTAGAGTTTAATGTATCTTACTCAGAACTTCTGGGGGTTGAGGAGCAGAAGGGACAGAATGAGATAGATGAGAAGCTACTGAATGGCTCTTTTATTAACTTTGGTTCAGTTCAGCTTCTGAAAAGTCAAAAATTACTTTGACATATTCTTTGTATTGTTTTGCCTTCTGCTGACATTCCTGCCCCTCTGTATTTATTTACTTCATACTCTTTCTCCCTGCATTCTCCAGGCTAAACTTCCCTAGTTCCTTTCATTGTCTCCTTACCATCCCAGTTACCTCCCACTTCTCAAACATGATTCTCTTCTTAATTTAGCCTAAGACTATGCTAATCTATTATTATACCTTTATATATATCATATATCATATATATGTGTGTATATATATATGTGTGTATGTATATATATATATATACAAATCATCATAGTATCATCATTGTGAACATGTTTCCAGTACACATTCCTGTTTCCAGGGAGTCCATAGCAGAGAATAAACAAAAGACATTATCACTGTCCCTTATGCAATGTAAAAATGAACAATTCATATCTCAAAGTACTTCCTACGCCTGAACACTTCCTATTCCATTTCATCTACAAAGGAAGCATTCTTCAGGCAATATCAAACAATCTTGTTTTTTAGTTAATATTTATAGTTCCCACAGTTCTCAGCATACTCTGCCAAAACACCTTGGAGCTGTCTCATGGGGTTCACAGCAGTTTCTATTAAGATAAATTTAGTTCAAGCTCCACTGATTATTGAAATCTTTTCCTTTTGAGTATGTCTGCTAAATTGTGACTGTTCCTATCAGACACTGAATTAGATCCTGAATGAGAACTCTAATTTCTGGAATGTTCAGAGAGGTTTAAGAACTCCTGCATTGTGCTTATATATGCTGAGTATGAACTAACATTTCTTAGATCAAAAAACTCACTATTAACAGCTATTACTAAACAAATTTCTAAACCACCGATCCTTTGTCAACATTAGGTCCCTGTTCATAAGCAAGTCTTCAGACACAAGGGTCAAGTGCATGTTCCAAGTCTAAAGTATCTTTTGGCTGTGCATCGTCTAGGATGAGCTAGCAAAGAGCATGAATTCCCTCAGGCTTTCGCAGACCAGATCTCTAAGCATTTACTAGACCAAAATCAAGGCTTAACCCCTTTTTTCCTTCAGAGAATACAACCTGTTACCACTCTTCATCTACAGAAAACGTTGGAAGGTTAGAGCCCCATCAATTGGTGCTCCAGCCAGCTTTGGTTAACTTACTCCTATTCACTCCTCCCTTAATTTTTGCAATTCAGCATCACCATCTCCAACAATAAAACCCTTTTTCACTAATTACCAGAACCACTCCCTCATTCCAATCTGCTTACCTTATTTAGCACTCCCTGAGTTCCCTATTTCTACTGTGGCTTTTGAAAGTCCAGTTGTATTTTGTTTTGTTTAACAAATTTCCCTTTATTTTGTACTTTTCTCAATCTTTCTTGCTCTGGGAAAGCTTACTGGCCACTGTCTCAAATACTAAATGTTTCTTCTCTCATGTCCTGAGGCCAGGAGGAGCTTGCTCATTTAGCTTTTCAATGGCCTTTGCTACCAATACTCAGCAACTCCTTCAAAGATTTACTCCATCCATAAGATCAATAGTGGTAAACTCAAATGGAACAGTTGAGGCTGCACATTGATTTAGAAGACTAAAAATTAACATCATCTATGTTGCATTTTTATTTTTTTAAATGCTTCCCATTAAAATATAATCATTTTAATCTGATTTGGGCTGCACTTAGTTTTGCTGCCACCTGCTGCCAACTTCACTCAGTATAGATCCTTTTTATCATTCACCAGCTTCCAAGTCTTTTCACTCACTTTCTCAAAGAGTTGCATCCAGGGCCATCTCCAGTCATCTTTTTCTTTCTTTCTTTCTTTCTTTCTTTCTTTCTTTCTTTCTTTCTTTCTTTCTTTCTTTCTTTCTTTCTTTCTTTCTTT
>JAJPUD010002734.1:225954-268774 GCA_023553655.1 Myrmecobius fasciatus
TTTCTTTCTTTCTTTCTTTCTTTCTTTCTTTCTTTCTTTCTTTCTTTTCTTTCTTTTCTTTCTTTCTTTTCTTTTTTTTTTTTTTGCTGAGGCAATTGGGGTTAAGTGACTTGCCTAGGGTCACACAGTGAGGAAGTATTAAGTGTCTGAGGCTGGATTTGAACTCAGGTTCTCCTAACTTCAAGGCCAGCACCCTGACATCCCCAGTCATCTTGATCTATATTTTGCCATTGGGTCCAGATGGTTCTGGAGGACAGAGTGAGACTGGTAGCTTTGTACAGCCCTCCCTCGCTTAAATCCGACTCACTTGCATGTCATGGCATCAGCCCCCCACCTCCACTCCCACACCCCCCACACTCCCACCAACACCCCCACCCCCTATGTCATGGTCCACTTAAAGAACGAAAAACATCATATAACTTAATTGCCTTCTCTACCCCAACCCCTACCTTCATTTTTAAGGACTTCAATATACATCTGGCTTCATTTTTTTCCTTTAATTTTATCTGTATAGTTAAATAGTTCAAATATTGTCACTCACTTCTTAACAAACCATAACCCAAACCTTCCAACTTTGAGACCACTTCTCTTTTTAGAAAATAAATATTTTTAAATAACTTAGACAAATATCTATATAGGAAAATGACTAACCAGATTTTGAGTTATTCACCATTTGAACATAAAATTCTATAATAAAGATGAAGAAATGTTAGAATAATTTTGATAATATATTTTGACATTCTTTTGCTAATTTTTTAAAAATATAAATGATGTTAATTGGGGAAAAGATGCTTAAAAATAGTAAAAGCATTATACCTTATCAGTTGCCAATATTTCCTCATTTTCAAGAAAATCCCTGAAGGAGTTTACATCCTGAAGATCTTTACCTGTCAGTACATCAACTACTCCTGGTAGTTTTAGGGCTTCTGATATATCAATAGACCTAAGTTAAAAAATAAATTGAAACATTCCTTCAGAGAAACATACATAAAATCTGAAAACTATTTAGAATATAGTCATTGAAAGACAAGACATTAAAGGTAAAATACACCTAACAACTACTCCAATCTCATTATTTGCTTCACTATTCTAACTGATCCAGTGGCTGATGATGATAGTGAATCTTAAGGATTAAGTGTCCTCTTCTATTCTTTGTCCCACCAACCTTTTCCCCATCTAGTCTAAGAGAATGGTGGCAACCAAGTTGGATTTGACTGAGGAGAATTCAAAGGAAAAAATTAGCTTTTACACACACACACACACACACACACACACACACACACACACACACAAGCAATGAGCTTTAGGAACCAATCTACACTGACTAAAAGCAAGTCACAGAATTATATATTTAGAATTGATAGGAACCTCAGAAATCTACTAACTAGATGAAATTACCAGAATCAATGTACAGAAGTCACAAGAAAGCAAATTTCAGTCCCAAATAAGGAAAAACTTCCTAATACAACAATCTTAAAAGTGAAATGGGCTGTTTCATTAGATAGTGAGTTCACCTTCACTGGAATTCTTCAATCAGAGCTTTCTGTGGTACCTATCAAGGATTTTATAACAGGAATTCCTGCACTGGAGTGGGAGTATGAACTAGACAAGACTAGAACCTCTGATGCTTCTTCCACCTCTGAAGTTCCTTGATACCAAGATTTTAACTCAAGCTCTTTCATGAGAAATGATGAAATTATTTGTGACAAATCCTGAACTCCAGTTCCACCATGACCCTGGCTCTCACCAACAACCTGAGCAAATAATTGTCCCTCTTTGTCTTTTTGGCCTTCTCTCATAAACCAGTAGAGAACTTTTATTGGCAGCTGGTTTTGGACTTTAGATTAAAAAAGCAAATTATTGATTTCCTCAAATCACGATGTTACTTACACAATCTTGGCATGAGCTCTTGAACTTGTTACAAAGGCCAAGAAAAGTTCCTGGTCATGTGCTGGCATGTCATCACAATAAATGGCTTCACCTGTTGCATGGTTAATACCAGAGAGGTGCATGATGGGATGCCCAATTGGATCTTGAAGAAACTGTTTTGTGTCTACCTTCTGTTTAGTAAACAAAACCATTTATATGTATTAATAGAGAAAACAACTAAATTTTTTTAAAGCTTTTTATTTTTAAAACATATGCACGGATAATTTTTCAACATTGACCCTTGCAAAGCCTTGCATTCCAAATTTTCCCCTCTTACCCCCCACATCCCACCCCTAGATGGCAAGCAATCCAATATATGTTACACGTGTTAAAATATATGTTAAATCCAATATGTGTAAACCTATTTATATAATTCTCTTGTTGCACAAGAAAAAATCAGATTAAAAAGGAAAGAAAATGAGTAAGAAAACAAAATGCAAGTGAGTAACAACAAAAAGAGTAAAAAATGCTATGTTGTGGTCCACTCTCAGTTCCCACAGTCCTCTCTCTGGGTGTAGATGGCTCTTTCCATCTCGAGATCATTGGAACTGGCATCAATCATCTCATTGAACAACTAAATTCTTTATCTCATTCCTATATTCTTTTCATTTGGTTCTCATAAGTAAACTTATACATTGATTTCTTCTAATATTGACCATCATCACTTCCAACTAAGCTCCTACTATGCTAGTTAGCAAATCTTAGTATCTAAGGTAAGAGTTTTATGGGAATTGAAATCCTATGAAAATGACATCTAGGTAAAGATTTCACTGAATTTTAGAGATCCAAGGGAAACAAATGTGTTGTGTATCTGTGGATCATGTAAATAACACTTTAAGCAACTGAATTTAGTTTTAATTTGGGTTTTTTTTAGCCACAATCTAATAAATATTACTCTCCTTCCTTCCCGTCAGTGCCTATTCATGCTTGATACCAGTAGGTTTTTCCAAGTAAGTAGGAAAGGGTAAGAATAGAGATGTTTCAGTGCCACAAGAATGGAAACAAGAGACTGGAAAAACACAGGAGACGTAGTGGCAACATGGGTAGCCTCTATTGCTTTAAGATAGAGTTATTTCCTACAGAACCATCATCTCTTTTTCAACACACATGCCACCATGCAGAACAAAAATTAAAAAATAAATAAATAAAGTTCATTCATATTTACAATTTGTGCCTTTACACTTTGGTATTGAAAAAATGCTACTAACCTGGTACCTTAAAACGGTCTCATAATGTTTGGAATGGAAATCTTCTAAAACACTGCTATACTCATCTGGTAAACAAGGACAGAGAGAAGGGTTCTGAAATGAAAGCAATTCACAATTTTAGTGTGTTAAAATAAACTCTAAGTAAAGCCCTCAATCGCCTAATAACCAACAATTCTAATCCAAACTTAACATTCAGTTGCTCATTGCCATCATCACTAGCAAACATTTATTGATTTCTCTTCTGTATGTAGGACAATTATGGGTAAAAAATGGCAAGAGACACAGTCCTTGATCTCAATTAATGAATAACAATCTAGCTAAGGAAACTGAAGATCACAGAAAATTGGAGACTTCCTAGTTGTTTTAGAGATGAAAAAACAAATAAATATAGAAAATTAATTAACAAAATAATGTAGCATATGCATGGTTTTAAATAAATTTATATCACTAACTTCTAGTATATAGCTTACAATGTTTATTTGATCATTTTTAATAAGAAACTAAAATTTCAAGACGACACAGTCAATTTTTCATTACAGGAAGATCGTACTATTTTCATAAATGAAAATGTGGCAAAGCAGAAAACTACAGGTTAAAAATGAAGGGAACTGGAGTTAAATCCTATCTTTAAATGTTATATGGTATTGAAAAAGTCATTTAATTTCTCTGAGCCTCAATTTCCTTATCTGCAAAATAGGAATAATAGTTTCTCAGCAGAGAGGTATTAGAATGAAGCAATCATTATTAGAAATAGCCAGTATATTGATCTATTATGCTTTAGCCCCATGTCTTTGTTATAAGAGAATGTTCTCTTGGGGGTCAGTTTAATAGTTAATTTTTAAAGACAATCAATAAAACATTTACTTTTAAAATAAAATATGGAAAAGAAAATCTGTAGTACTTATCCTTAAAGGTTGTAGTAAGGGTGAAATAAAATATACAAAGGTACTTTGAGACCCTTGAGACAGTATATAAATATTAGCTCTTATTGTTCTTATTCTATAGTAAGCAATTAAAATAACTCTGGGGGTCTTAATGACCCCTTACTTCTTCCTGAACCAAAAGTCCATCTTTCCATCACTAATTTTTTTTTTCTGGTGATACTATGTGGCTACTAAACATGAATTTTTACATTAAATTAAATTTGTGGATTATGCAAGAGGCACATGGAAGAAATGAAAAAATTGAAGCATATTATCAAATGAGAAATGTATACCAGAAGAGACATAAAAGATGACTTAAAAATGACTGCAGACAAATTACTTAAGCTCCCTGGGGTTCAGTTTTCTCATCTGTAAAATAAGGGAATTTGACTTGGTAGTTTATAGGTTTTCTTCTAGCTCTAAATCAATGAACCTGAGATGTATGACCAGAAATAAGGAAGCTTAAGAAGCAAAGTAAAACACATGGCCAACCCACGCACTTCACTGGGACCCACATAACACCGGTGATCTAAAGCAGAGATGTCGGCTGCTGCCAAACTCTACAGCACAACCTGAACCAAAGTAAAATGTAATTTTAGGAATTTTTTTTTAATAATTTAGGAAAAGTTTAACAAAAATAAATAAAACACTGCAATGTTGTTTGAAGTTGTCCAGTTGTTTTTAGTCATATATGACTCTTCGTGACTCCACTTAGGATTTTTCTTGGCAATGATATAGTAGTGGTTTGCCATTTCCTTCTCCACCTCATTTCCAGATGAAGAAATGGAGGCAAAACAGGATTATTTAACTTGCCAGGATCACACAGCTAGTAAGTTCTGAGCTCACATTTGAACTCAGGTCTTCCCAACTCCAGGCTTGGCACTCTATTCTCTGCACCATCTTGCTGCACTCCCCAAAAATATAAAATAGATAATGTTATTTTGTGGCATTCTAAGTCAACATGCACCTGCAGAGATTCCTTTCTATTTGAATTTGACACAACTGATCTAGAGAATGGCTTCCCATTCACTGGGTGGACTATTGTAGAGGATTTCTGGGAGAATATGGGCAAGAGTTGAGCAGGTTGAGAAGTTTGAGAAATTTGAGCAGAATGAGACGTTATAGATGGGTCCATCTTACATCAATAATAGATGTATCAAAGAATGAGAACATTTTTTTTCTTGGTTTTACATCACAAGAGGAAAGATTTTAATAGTAAGCCATAGACTGGCTATTAATCTTGATATAATTTTATAGATATGATTATAGATATAATTTTATTTTCCTCTGGGCTTTAGTTTTCCCACCTCTAGAGGAAAAATAACACCTTTTTTTCTGCCAATCTCAAAGAACTGGAGGTAGGAAAAGATATTGGAAAAATAAAATACAAAAGCAACTTGACATTTCTTAATCAACATGATCAACTTTGGGAAGTGATCACAGTGATCAAAAAAAGGAAGAGCATTGGGGATTATATTCATATTCATACAGAATTCTATGATTTAAACAGAGCTACCTTCCCAGCCATCCTATAAGACAGTATTCACCACCTGGATGAGAAAATCTAAGATGTTAAATGATTTGTCCATAATAAGGCAAATAGAGAAGATTTGAATTGAAGTCTTCTGACTTCAAATTTAGCATTCATTCTACTGTCCCACACTATCTGATATCTAACACTATTTTGATGTTGTTGAATCACTTCAGATGTATTCTACTCTTCAGGACCTCATTTGCAGTTTTCTTGACAAAGATACTGGAGTGATTGTCATTTCCTCCTCCAATTATTTTTACAGATGGTGAAACTGAGGCAAAAATGGTGAAGTGAATTGCCCAAGGTCATACAGCTACTCAGAACCTGAGACTGTATTTGAATTTAGGTCTTCCTAACTCTAGATCCAGTTTTCTAACCCATTGTACCACCTAACTACCTTCTCTGAAATGATAATGATAACAAAATGAAAGAATAGAGAAATAAAATTGCTAGGAAGGGATAGAGCTAGGAATATAATTCAGAGCTCCCAGTTCCACTCCAGTGATCTTTCTCCTACATCACATCTCTAGCATCAGTCTCATACATGTAAAGGTTTCCCTTTATATGGAAAAAGGGAAAGAACTGAAGCTCTTAATCTGGAATCCATAAAATATTTCCCTTCTTAAAAATATTTTGATAACTATTTCAAAAAAATTATAATTCTAGACATATTGTTTTATTCATTTTAAGACATTATTATGAGGAAGAGTTTATAGGCTTGCCTGGATGGATTCATGAATGAAAAATGATTAAGGACCACTAGCATAGATGGAGCTGCACAAATCAGTCACCATGTGTGCAGATGAGTCACTAGGGTTCTTTTTGTATAGTAAGAGTAGCATATCATTATAAATAGATCAGTTAAGTAAATAAGAGATGAGATTTATATTAAGAATAGCATGTTATCACAAATAAGCCTTATGAGTAAATAATAATAGATTATATTTATATATCATTTTCATAATTTACATGGCACATTATCTTACTTAGTGAGATTAACAAGTACTGTTAAAACAATTTTAAAAATAAGGAAAGTGAGACCAAGAGGGTAATTAACTAACTTGGTCATACAGATCCTATCTGAGGCAAGAGTCAAATCTAATTTCAATGATTCAATGATTTCCATTCTTTTCATTTTACTATAATGACTCTTTGTTAGCAGAAAATCCATTCATACTCTTAAAGAACACAAATGTTCCACATGGCCAGAGATTTTAAAAAATGAAAATATTAGCATTTAAAAAAATCTGCTTGCACTACATAAAATTATGAGTTTCAATGAACAATGCTTCCCAGAGATGTCCATTTTACTAATAACCCAGCCTTGTCCTAGGAAACAGTAGATTAGCACATAAATCAAGGACATGAGTTTTGCATGAGTATAATGTGTACTCTTTCATCTTCAATATTCTAAGAGATATTGGTATGAGTAATTTTCTCATATTTGTATATGGAATGAGAAAATTTTCTGGGATAATCTTATCTAGTAAGCCACAGAGTACATTCTTCACTGATACTTAACAATATCCTTCAGAAAAAGGAAACCATATCTAAACACTATATTAAACTTACCATCATCTTCAGATTTTGCAACACTTCTATGTAGAATTTGAAAAGAAAACTAACAATGAGGGATCTCTTGTATTCCACCATTCCACCTGGAGCTGAGCCCGGGAGCAAAACTTCACCTAGAACCAACTTGCAAGCTTCTCCCAGCATCTCTTCATTCCATGCCCTATAAGAAATAGATTTTAAAAAATTTTTAAAAAAGTAAAACTCAATATATATACCAGTCAGACACAGATTTAGTTTAGTCCACAGATTTAGATAGTCTATGGAACAAAGCATGGTTCTTAAAATAAACAACTAAAGGCTGTCATTATTATAATTATATTATAGGCTAAGCCAAGTATTGTTCCATTTCCCATTATAAGAGGGCCCAAAACAAAATTTAAAAAGTGCTGAAAAGTAGTTGGCTAGCACTGCCTCTTTTTATTCCCTCTCCTTTCCTTCTATATACATACAAATACATATGCATAAATGCATACATATATTATGTTTTGGGATGTTTGGGAAAAAGAGGGGAGGGATAGTATGAGAGAGGGAGAGAAAGGAGACAGACAAAGACAGACAGAAAGAGAAAGGGCGAAGGAGAGAGAGAGAATGAGTGTGTGTGTGTGTGTGTGTGTGTGTGTGTGTGTGTGTGAGAGAGAAAGAGAGAGAGAGAAAGAGAGAGAGAGAGAGAGAGAGAGAGAGAGAGAGAGAGAGAGAGAGAGAGAAAGGGAGGAAGAGAGAGAGGGAGGGAGGAAGAGAGAGAGGAAAGAGAGAGAGGGAGAGAGAGGGAGGGAGAGAAAGAAAAGAGAAGGAGGAAGAGAGAGAGAGCCAGGGAGGGACAGAGAGAAAGGAAGGGAGGGAGAAAGAGAGGGAAGGAAAAAGAAGGAAAGGGAAGGAAGAGGGAGAGAGAGAGAGATAAAAGGAGAGGAAGAAAGAGACAGTGACAGAAAGAGAGAGAGAGAGTGCATTTGACAATTTTTAAATTGCACATACTTTTTCATCCTGGTGAGCAGTCACTCTCAGGACAAAGAATATAGATTTCATTTATTTTATTTACTTCAAAGCTATTATTGGGAAACAGACTGATAAACACATACTTATATTACAGCCAAATTATTTTTATTCATTAGCAAGACAGCCCTAAGGTGTGTGTGCTAGCTTTCACACGTGTGTGCACACACACATACATACACATGCACACACCAAATACATATTCAAGAATGGTAGAGGTGGGAAATCACTGGATGTGGATTTGTATAACCTCCATTAAAATTTTGCCTCTGCAGTTTAACAGCTGGATGATCTTAGGAAAATTGCTTAAACTCTCTGGGCTTTATATTTTTCATCTATCAGATGAGAAAATTAAATCAAATGATCCTCCAATGTCTCTTCCAGCTCTAAGGTTTATGTTAATATCACTGCCTGAGGTCATTTCAGACTTTACTAATATCATCCATATGTAACACTGAAGCCTTAATTGATTCCATCTAATTTAGCATAAATCCCACGTATATGTTTCTTGGCAATAACAGAGAGAAATTATGGCTTTGATGAAAGGAAGGCTTGGGTTCAAATACAGTGCCAGATATAAGACCACACAAAGCATTTAACTTCTTAGTATTCCAGGAAACTTTCTTTCTATTACAGCTGAGTTGAAGGTCTACATTTGCTGTAATATAAGCTTTTTGAGGGCAGGAACCATTTCATATTCATCTCTATTATCTATAGAATTAGTACAGTATCTAGCATATGTTAGGTACTTAATAAATGTTTGTGGATTGATTGGTAGGAGAGTTTCCACATCAGAAGTTCCCTACACTGATGACTTTTAGGTCTGAACTGAACAATGAATGAATGCATGAATGAATGAATGTTATATTACTATACTCCAGTCAGCTCTGATGTTTCACCTTTAAGTGAAGGTTTTTAACAGTAAGATATCAAAGTATCAACTCTGGCAGGGCCTGCAAAGTTGGAGGGAATTGAAGAGAGAACCAACTAATGAACCATTTCTGTTGTCCAAAGACCAGCCTAATGTGAAGTAGGTCTTCAGCAGGAACTTGGCCCCAGTAGCACCCTAACATTGTCTGACAATGGAGGGGCTGCAATCAGTGTGTGTGTGGAAGAAGAGCCCACAGCAGTAAGAGTTGTGAAGCAACAAAGGATTCTATATTAGAATAAATTAGAAATGCCCTGTCATTCTAAGTCTATAGATATCATATTGTACCTTCCTATGAGCTTCTGGCAAATTTTCTTGGCACAGAGGGTGGTGGTACCAATGCCTCCATAGAAAATGCAGATGTCTCTAATGATGTTTGTGTCTTCTTCAAAAAGAACTCTCATTCCAGAATTAACAATTGCCAGGGCATTTTGCTGACGAGGAGCTTGTCGAAAGGCTGAGACAAATTCCCACTGAGGACAAAAATTAAGCAAAGAAAAAAATATTAAAACAGAGGGTTATTCAATAGCTAAGAATATCTGCATACATTGTACGCACACAGGCATGAGATTTTGCTGGATGACTAGCCATTAAATTTTTTTTTCATTGCTCTACTTTTCTTTTCTTTTTCTGTATTAAAGCTTTTTATTTGCATAACATATGTATGGGTAGTTCCTCAGCATTGATCTTTACAAAGCTTTTCATTACAACTTTTACCGCCAGTACCCACCCCTCCCCTAGATGGGAGGAAGTCCACTACATGTTAATTATGTTAAAATACTTGACAAATCAAATATATGCATACATATTTCCACACTTATCACTGTTGTGCAAGAACAATCGTATCTACAGGAAAAAAAATCAGAGAAAGGAAACACAATGCAAGCAAACATCAATAGAGAGCAAGAAAATGTTATGTTGTGGTCCACATTTCATATCCCTCTCTCTGGGTGTATATAAGCCATTTAATTTTTAAAAACCATGCTTCACCTTCAAAAAAATCATGCAGGGTTTTTTTTTTTTTTTAAATCCAAAATTGGTGAGAGAAAGAGAGAGACAGAAAGAAAGAAACAGTGAGAAAGAGGGACAGAGACAGAAATTAAATGGTATTCATTTTGTAAAAGAGTTCTTCAATGTACAAAAAAGAATCAACAGAAATTTCCTTCAGATAGCCATCTTTCACAGAGAATATAAAATATAAATGGTGCAATGAAAAGTGAAGCCAGAAGACTTGGATTCTAGGTCTCTGCCAATTCTAGGTTCTAGATTTTGCCAATAATTAGCTACATATGCAATCCCAGCCATATAATACATCTCATCTCTATTCAACAATATTCCTCATTTCAATATAATTATTACTGAATAATTTCACTTCTAAGTGATTTTTCTGAAATATAAATAGCAATATATGGTACCATTCCACCTCCAATTCCCGCTTACCTCAGTTTCTTTTCCCTGACTCCCTACACTGATATATCCCAGACTTTCCTGTGTCCATGTGGGGAGGAAAGGAAGTAGGGAGCAAATATTTATTAAGCATTTACTGTGTATCAAGCACTATAGTGACTACTTTATAAATTGTTTCATTTGATTTTCATGTAAGTGCCCATTTATAGTTAAGGAAACTGAGATAGAGATTAAAGTGGCTTGCCCAGTGTTTCATACGTAGTCTGAGGCTAGATTTTCACTCGAGTCTTCCTGTCTCCAGGCTTCTCTATCAAATGCACCACTTATCTACTCCAGATGGGTCAATGTGGGCCTGTCAAACACCATTGCTATCCTGAGAAGAACCAAGTTTTACTGTGGGGAGGGAAAATCTTGGAGGAAACTATTGCCATGGACAAGTCAAATCAACAAGAATTTGTTAAGCACATAGAATGGTCCAGGCATTAGTGTGTCTACAAAGAAAGGCAAATAAATGTCTCTGCTTTCAAGGAACTAATCTTCTAATGGGAGGAGACAAGTTGCAAACTGTGGTGAGCAAATGAGATATATACAGGACCAATTGGAGTTAATCCCAAAGAGAAGCTTCTAAGAGAAAGGACTAGTAGGAAAGGCTTCTAGCAGAAAGTGGGATATTAGCTGAGAAGTAGAGGGAACTAAAAGGCAGAGACAGGGAAGAAGAGAGTTCTAAGGCTGAAGATGGCCAATGGAAATGCTCAGTAGGAAAATGGAATGTCATGTAAGTCTTACATTATTAAATTTTACATTGCTTTTTAACAGAAACATTTTCTATTCCTTTTCCTAACCCCCCAGAACACAAAAAGGTAAGTTTATTTAAACTTTATTTAAAAAGCAACATGGGGTAGAACCAAGTACAGAAAAGTCTCAGATTTAAAAAAGCAATTTTCTATTTTAAAAATTGGGAGGGAAACAAAGGGAGAATAAAAAGAAAGAAGAAAAGGAATATGCGAGCAGATAATACAATATGTAACATGAATATAAGGTTACTGAAATGTCTGAACTTTGCACAAGTTATTTGTAATGAAATGTTTTCTGGAATTGAACCTATGACTACAAGAAACCTATATTTTTCCCTTCCAAATCAGGTCTGATAAATTTAGGCTCTTTGATAAAACCAAGAAGTTGTTTACCTTCCTAGAATAGGGGATGTTCACCGAGACCAAGATTTCTTCTGGCTTGAGATCTGAACTCCGTACCCTCATAAGAAATTGGTCATTTAAAGGAATTTGTCGCTCTCCATCTGTTGGAGGGAAAAAAGGCTATTTCCATAATTCTATTTTGGTCCTTTCCCTTTTATTTTCTTTCTGGATAGACTTGTGATTTTGTTGGGATAGAGAGGTTATGATGAGGAGTTGCCTCTAACAATGTAGATGGGCACCTTCTCTGAAACTTAGAAAGTTTCCTCTGGGCACTAAGAGATAAAAGTAATTTGTGCAAGATCACACAATCAGTGTGTACCAGAGCCTTGTACTCAGGTCCTCCTGAGCCTGAGGCAAGCTCTCTTGTTCTGTCTTTCACATGATCAGATTCTTATAAATGATGGACCTCATGCAACCAAATACCACAAGGAATAATAATATCCAATATTACTGTAGTGTCAAGTTTTACAAAGCACTTTACAGATATTACTTCATTTTATCCTCACAACAACTCTGGGAGATTGGTGATATTATTATCTCCTTTTTACAGGTGAGGAAAAATGAAGCAGACAGAGATTAAGTGACTTGCTCAAGATCACAAAGTTAGTAAGACTCTGAGGTTACATTTGAACTCAGGTCTTCCTCATTCCAAGTCTAGCACTTTGTCATCTACTGCATCAAAGGAAAAGATTAGTTGCTTTGAGGAAGGGATAAAGGAAAGGAGTTTTATTCTCAGATATAGCTATTAATTAAAAAAAATCTTTTTGATTTTCCCCTTCTTTGTTAACATAAAAATAAATATATATAATCATTATCTAAGTATATATGAAATTTCTTTTGGCGGGCTACAGTTGAGCTAGTGCCCATAGGAGAGCCCAACAGCTAAGAAATTTTCTAATTCCACTCCTGAGAATACAGTCTTTCTTAATCTTCTATCCTCAACCACCTACAAGGTTTGTTAAACAGCATACTTCAACATTTCAATATGTAGATCAATTAGTCTGTTGATGCTTTTGCTTATATTTTTAGCCCCAATTGAATGTTTTATAATCTTCATTAATAATATTAATTTCTCTGTGAAGTTTGTGAAATATTCTTAGATTCAATTTTTTTAAATATATTATCATGCAGGAAAAGAGAGATATTTGGAAAGTTATCACAAAAGTTAATATGAGACTTAATTTGAGCCACATTGTCATATAGTTGCCAAACGAAAAAAAAATGTAATCTCAGATTGCCTTAATAAAGTACAGTTAGTAACAAGGAAGATGATAGGACCTGCTTACAATTTGTCCTCATCAGACTTGTTCAAAATGTTCAATTCAAAAACCTCCAAAATACACATATAATACCACATAGATGATATTAATCTATGGTGTTCAAAATCAATACAAAGCTAATATCATTGCTTTAGATTACTGTGCATACAAATGGGTATCACATTTCAAGAGGAACACTAGGAGGAGGCCTCCCAGAATGGTGAGGAGACTCCGAAGCATGTCATATGAAGAACAGTTAATTAATTTGGAGATATTTAGCTTAGTAAAGAGAAGCCTTGGTAAAAGAACATAAGATCATATATCTACAGCTAAAAAGGAATTAGTTATAGGCTATTTAATTCAAATCTCTTCATTTTACAAATGAAAAACTAAGATTTAGAGAGTAATTTGCCTAAAAAAAATCATAGAGCTATTAAGTGTTATTGTCAGAATTTAAACCCAGGTAATCTGACTCCAAACTAGCACTTTATTGACCAATAAATCAACAAATAAATATCCACAAAAACATTTATCATATTCTAGCCACTTTCTATTGATTCATGCTGAGACCACAGATACTAGATCTTAGATTTCATTGATATAAGTAGAGCCTTTTGATAAGATTACTACTGTAATCTTACTCATTTAGGAAAACTGGATGAAGAAATTTTTTTTTAATTAATTCAGGGCAGAGCCTTCTCTGCCTAGAATATGGAAAGGTCATATGTAACTGGTATGAGTCAGAGTTCTGGCTCTGAGGTTAGGCATATAGCTAATTTATGTCACAATTTCAATTTGGGGCCAATTCTCTATCCCTTACACCTAAAAGGGGAAAAAAAATTGTATCAGTTTTGGCACTGGAATACAAACATACCTATTCAGGGCCTGTGAGATAAGAATTATTTCAGATTTGTTCATTTAGATCAGAGGTCTTTAACCTGGGGTCCATAAACAGGGTTTCTTTTTTTTTCTTTAATATTTTCATAACTGAATTTCAATATAAATATTTTTCTCTATAATCCTACATATTTTATTTTATGTGTTTAAAAACATTAAAGAGGTCAAGAGACCAAACTGACTAAGGGGTCCTTGACACAAAAATGTTTAACTTCTGTGATAATTTAGATACAATTCTACTTGAAAGCAGGAAGTGGAACTAGGTTTAACAATCATTTGAAGTCCTTTTCTGTTCTTTCAGTTTGATTTATCAGGACTCTGCCTCTGACACCTTCTATGTCATTTCTAATAACTTACCTTTTGAAGCCAGATTAAGAGTACAGTTACCCACAGCCAGAAGGGGATTCAGATCTGATGTTGAATGTCTACTGATGATATTGCCTCCTAAAGACTTTGTAAAGAAGACAAAAATTAACATTATTATTCCATTACCAATACGCACTTTAAAATACAAGTGAAAAAAAAATAATTCAAAATTTGGGGATTGTAGGGAACCTTAGTGAATAAGAAATTCTAGTGAGTCTCAGCCATGTCTTTTGTGTAACTTTTTGCTGAGAGCATGAGAACATGCTAACAGGTATCTGATGGAATGCCAGGAAATATAAGAAGAACAGGCCATCCTCCTTGAGCATTGATTAATAAGTTTCCTTTATTGCTGACCTGTTTGCCTTGGAAACCTTGGAAACTCAGGATTCCCTCAGTAAATGCAGTAATTCTAAGGGAATGAATAAATATTCTCTTTAGTGAGTCCCTTGAGATGGAGCATACCGGAAGGGACTGCTTCATCTCATGAGTCACATATCAAATGAGAATACTCAGCACAGTGCTTTCTTTGTCCTCAGTCTATAAAAGGCCCTTAATGGGAAAGAGACTTTAAGAATCTCACCCAGGAAGGACTGTACACCTTGCCTGGGAACTTTCCTCTCTCTGAGACTAAATGGCTGTGACTAGGGATTCTCCCAGCCATGAAATTCAGATGCTGGTGCTTCCTTGGAATGGTGATGATGTATGTTGTATGTTCCTTATTTGTTGGTTATATTGTCTTTATTGCTATTGTGGTCACTGTATTTGTTAATTGTGCATTAATTGTATGCTTATAAGTTTCCTCTTCCCTTATATCTTCTTTGAATCAAGGTTCTGAACAGTAGTAAACTTGTACCCACCTCCTTTAAGTCTGTGCCTGTTGAATGTGAATCCTGAACCTAGATTAACCCTACTGGGATCTGTAATAACTTTTCCTAATCAAATTGAACATGTGTCATGTAGTGCTAATAGCTGAGGTTTAGTGTGGAAAAAAATACCTACTGCCACATTCCTGATCTGTGATCCTGCCAGAGTTCTCAGATGCTTTAAGAGTGCCCGGTATGTTTGAGTCTTCTCCACTGGAAGCTCCAAGATCATATCAGTCAGGATATCTTTCAGTTGGGCTAGGCTACAACCAGCACCTATTGTCAGCCCTGAAACAAAGATATTCAAATCAAAAAGATATATACAATATTAATTACTTAGCCTTATTACAGAATCTTACTACAATTTAAAACTTTAGATCTGAAAAACTGAAAAACTATTATGGTATTTATTGATATGCAACAGCTGAAGCTACTCAATGACAATTAAAGGGATAATAAACACTTTGCATACTGGTAGATTTATCTAGCTATCTACCAAGCTGACTGAGCTAGTTGATATTGCTTAGTTATAGTTAAGATTTCCTTAATCATAAGCTGATTATTCAATAATAGAGGATAACAGTTTCAAAATTAGTCTCAATCTCTAAAAAGAAGAGGGTAGCAAGGAGAAAAGTGACTACATTGTTTAAAACCTTTGATCTAGTAATTCCATTATTGGGCCCCCAAAAAAATGAATCAGAAAGAATGCTTTGAACAGTTAGGAGCACTTTTTTGAGATAGCAAAAAAAAAAAAAAAAGATAAAATAAAAAATTAGATACAGCATGAGTATCTATCAACTGGAGTACAGTTGAAAAAAAGTTACATGAATGTATGTATTACCCTAGAGAAAATGAGAAATACGTAAAAATTTAGAGAAACATGGGAAAACTATTATGAATTGATACACAATGAAATAAACCCAAGGAGGAGTACTATCTGCGCAATGTAAAAAGAAAATAACACTAAAAGGCAACTAAACTACAAGATAATGTAAACTAATTGTAATGACCAATATTGGTTTTAGAAAAGAGCTGATGAAACACTCTTCCCTCATCTTGGTAAAGAGGTAGGGGCTATTTAGTGCAGCATGTGGCAAATGCTTTCAAAGGTTGTCTTTATGTCAGACTATTTTGTTTAACTGCTTTTCTTTGTTAAAAAAAAGATTGGTTTGCATATTGATATGCTGAAAAATTACATATAAGGCTGATTTCAGAAAAACCTGGAAAGACTTAAATAAACTAATGCTGAGTGAAGTGAGCTTAGAACCAAGAGAATACTATATACTATAACAGCAAGGTTATATGATGATCATATCATTAACTATGATAAACATTGATCCTAGACAATTCCAATAGACTTGGGATGGAAAATGCCATCTGCATCCAGAGAGAGAACTGTGTAAACTGAATTTGGATCAAAGCATATTATTATTAAAAAAAAAAAAAGCTTTTAAAAATTTTGTTTGTTTTTTCTTTCTTTTGGTTTTTTCCTTTTATTCTGATTTTTCTTTCACAACATGAATAATATGGAAATGTGTTTAAAATGATTGCATGTGTATAACCTATATCAAATTGCTTGCTCTCTTGGGGAAGGAGGAGGAAAGGGAGGAAAAGAAAAAAGAAAATTTGGAACTCAAAATCTTACAAAAGTGAATGTTGAAAGCTATCTTTATGTGTAATTAGAAAAATAAACTACTAGTGAATAGAAAAAAAGAAAGAAATGACATGTAAAAACAAAAGGAATCAATACTTGTTTTTTGTGTTTTAAAGAAGATTAAGACTCAACCACCATTTTCTTTTTGTACATAATAATAATTAGGAAGAGTTGTTATTTTTACTTTCCCATTAGGCAGAATAAATCATATGGTTAATACATCATAAGCCAATAAGCAAAGAATCTAAGAACTCACCATTATCTTTGTAATTTATAGCATTAAGTTCTGCAATTCCATCAGGAGAAATGATAACTGAGTGAAAAATTCCTTTGAATTTCATATCAGGTCCTAAAGAAGTATAAAAATAAGAATAAGACTTTAAAGAACCAAAATAGATGTTTTTCCAATCATGAAATCATAATAACAATTAATGAATGATCAAAATATAAGGAGTTCCATTGCTTCCTTTGAAAACATATTATGTATGTAAGGTTGCTTAAAATTTTTGACCATGTTCACATGGAGCAAGCTCCCTGGCTTCCACATACCCACAGTGGTGTTTCCCATGACAATTGGCGCATCTGGATATTTGGCTTTCACTTCCAGAAGATCTCTTAGTGTTACAGGAGAAATCCAAGTTATTCGCTCCCCATAGAAAACTCTTGTAGTCTTAATTTGTTTATCAGCCACCATCTGGTAGAAAAACAATATATAACTTCAAGATCACCTTGTGATTTACATATCTTACCTTTGTATTTTCACTCTACTCTTAGACTATTAACCATTTTTGAAGGAGTAATGGAAGTAATTTATGATAATTACAACAGCTTGACTCTCTTAAGTAATATGAAAATACAATTTTAACAAAAAGGCTGAAAGCATGGTAAGGTGTTTTTTTTTTCCTGTCTCACAGTGCCAAATAGGAGCCTTTTCAATGAGTATATTTCTTTTTTTTTTAATTTTATTTTTTTTTTAAATTTTTTATTTTATTTGCATAACATATGTGTGGGTAATTCTTCAACAATAACCCTTACATAGCTTTCCGTTACAAATTTTCCCCCCAACTCCCCACCCCTCCCCTAGATGGCAGGATATCCACTACATGTTAATTATGTTAAAATATTGGCAAATCGAATATATGTATACATATTTCCAAACTTATCATTGGTGTGCAAGAAAAATCTTATCTACACGAACGATATATCAGATAAAGGAAACACAATGTAAGCAAACATCAATCAAGGAGTATGAGAATGTTATGTTGTGGTCCACATTTCGCATCCCTCTCTCTGGGTGTATATGGCTTTCTTCAGTGAACAATTGGAGGTGGTTTGAAACATTTCATTGTTGAAGAGAGCCATGTCCATCAGAATTGATCGTCATATAGTACTGTTGTTGCCGTGTATAATGATCTCCTGGTTCTGCTCATTTCAGTCAGCATCAGTTCATGTAAGTCTTTCCAGGCCTCTCTGAAATCATCTTGCTGGTCATTTCTTACAGAACAATAATATTCCATAACATTCATATACCATAATTTATTCAGCCATTCTCCAATTGAAGGGCATCTATTCAATTTCCAGTTTCTAGCCACTACAAAAAGGGCTGCCACAAACATTCTTGCACATGTGGGGCCTTTTCCTTCCTTTATGATTTCTTTGGGATATAAGCCCAATAGAAATGCTGCTGGGTCAAAGGGTATGCACAGTTTGATAACTTTTTGAGCATAGCTGCAAATTGTTCTCAATGAGTATATTTCTTGGGAAAAAAAGTTTCCCATAGCATGACAAATGTATATACATAGGTTAATCATTTTGAAAAATAATCCTATTTAGGATATAAAAGTGGAAATAGAGAACATATATAGATAAATTAAAATTGTGGTTGCTATATTGGGTGACATAATCTCATTACATTTTCCATTGACAATGGCCCAGGAATTGTCTAGTATCCCATTCTCTCCTTCCCCTTGCACAATGAACCAGAATGTTGACTAGATATTGTTCATCTCCAAGGAGTCTAGAAAATTACCTACAGTTTCAACACCATGACACCTTATCAATACCTTGACTTACCATTAGTTCAGGGGGAAATATAAATTCTTGGGTTGGATCCAATGGCAGAAACTCCTCTTCTTGAAAGAGTTTTTCACATGTCTAAAAACAAATCCCAGTAGTTATGTTTAGTACTTTAGTTGGCTATAAGTAAAGAATTATAAATAAACCCCATAATCTCAATACTAATGCCAAGATTCTTCTTTTGTTGGGCCACCTTCTCTTTATCTCTAGATGTGAGTGTCTAGGTTTCAGCTAGAAAATCAGTGATAAAACAAATAGCATGGGCTGACAGATGGAAAATTACTCTGTATTTTGTAAACTTTTTACCTCTTCCCTTTTATTTTGGGTCCCTCTCCCCTAATCTTCCTAATTTTTCACATAATGATTTGCACAACTATTTGCTGTATTGAATTAAATTACTTCTGATCCTCTGCTCTCTTTTTACTTTTCTCTTTCTCTAACCATTTGTCTGCTATCCTCTTCCCCATTCCATCCCCTCTGTATGGGGAAATAAGAACTACAAAAAGGAAAATGAAAAGCTAAATAGGAAAAAGAAAAATTAGTGATAGAACCTTACAAGAGTTACTTAACTATTTTGTCTCCTTAGACTATAAACTCTTGAGGCCAAAAGTATCTTCTCTGTCCTATGTATAGTGATGAATTTATGCAATATGTTTCAAAGAATTATAATGAATGTTAATAGCAAGATTTGTGATTTGGCTTTTTCATGTGAAGATTGTATCCAGGGTTGAGCCAGAGGTCTCAGGCTCACACCTTCCATTGCTGAGAAACCTGGAGAAGTAAAAAGGCCTTTTTTGGATGTCCTTTAAAAATTATTAGACTCAAGTGAAATCAAAAGGGTCAAATAATTTTCTATGAGGTACTTGAGAGAAGCCTGTTTAAAGGAAGAAAGTGATTATAGTTCATAAGTAGCCATTCCTCTACCTAGATGTAAGGCAAGCCCCAAAGCTTTAATTAAAATTACCCTATTTCCTTGCTCAGAATTCAGCAATTCACTTTCTTCTTCATTAAGGCAACAGATGCCATTTTCCTTACCCTGACAACAATCGGTAGCCTAGAAAAAAAGCAAGAATGCGGTTAATGCTGATTACCAGAATCCTTAAAGGAAAAGAATTATGGTAGTGATTAATAACTAGAAGCTTCTCTATAACATTTATAAAGTGTAATGACTGAACTGACAGGCTGTACAGTGCAGTGGATGGAGGTCTGATTCTGACACAAATGAGCCTTTTTGATCATGGACAATTCATTTAACTGAAATGTTACTTTTCAGTTCTCTAAGTCAGTTTTTTAGTCTCTTGACTAAATTACTAGTCAAGACTTAATTGTTGAATTAGTGATAGTCCTTCTAGATCACAGATCCCACCCCAATCCCATCTCCCAAAAGTACCAGTGTTTCTGATTCTAATTGAAGAAAGAAATATATCTTATTCCTTTTATGTATTTTCTAATATGTCAGCCTACAGATTAAGCATACTGTTTGACATCCAATAGCTTGTTTTTTTAATTACTCAGATTTGAAATAATCATTTAATATTAGTGGAAAGACATGTTGGATTGAGAACTGGACTAGCAATCAGCAAGCCTGGGTTTATGTTCCATCTCTGACATATATTCTTTGTCTTTTCAATCTTTTCTCAAAAGCAGGAGCTTTCTATTAGGTCTATTACTGATCCTGTTCTCAGAAAGATAAATATTTAGAAGCCAATTAAACACATGCTTTTTCTATTAGGACTAAAATACAGTTTGAGGGAGGTTTTGTTTTTGTTTTTATTTGGCCATTCAATGCACACTTTGGCTCAAGAATCAGTGGTATGTAAAAGTAACAAAGCCCTAGTTTTAAAATTGTTCAGCAGTTACACTTTCAGGGCTGAGAGAGCATAAGAAACGTTATATATTAAATGAAGTGATCTAAAATAAGATTAAAGTCCTCAAGGAGCACAATTATTTTTTCTTAAACCAGTAATCTCTCACCAGAATTTGGAAGAGATTTCTCAGCCTTTGCCAACTTCTTGCTACAAATCCAGACTTCTGTTCACCCTCTCTGACACTGGTATTTAATTTCCCATCTCTGAAGCATTGCATAGTCCCCTTCCTCATCTTCTCTCCTTGGAACCACTAGTTCTCTAAAAGATTTGGATCAAATATCACTTCCTTTAAGAAACTTTCCTTATTTACCCTAGTTCTAAATTTCTTACTCCACCCCTTTTAAGTATTGTGATTCCTTTTTGACATAAATCCTGTACTTAATAATATGCGAGTTTATTGTAGCCCCCAAATAATAAATCAACAAATATTTATTATTTTATCTTTAAAAAAGCCAAGGTTGTTTTCTGCATCCAGGGCCGTCCCCAGTCATCCTGATCTCTATGTAGTACCTGGACCCAGGTAACTCTGGAGGGGAAAGGGAGGCAGGTGACCTTGCACAGCCTCCCTCACTTAAATCTAATTCACTTGCATGTCATGGCATCAGCTCCCTTATGTCATGGTCCTCCTCAAGAACAAAGAACAAACAATATCCCACTATGTGGCAAGGAACTGGTGATAGGCACCTGTGGTGCAAATTTTAAAAATGACACCATTCTTGACCTGAAAGAACTGACACTGGCTTAAGACTTGAAGGAGTTGTGTATAAACAGTGGTGAAGAGGAAAGAAAAATATGCAAATGAATGTGTATACAATGTCAACAGTATGTATATAATATCTATACTCATGAGTATATATAAAAAATACATAAAGTGAATCAAAGGTAATGTGGAAGGACAACTGGCATCCTGGGAAAGTGAAGAAAGGCTTCGTATTAAAGATGACAACTGAGCTGAGATATGAAAGAGACAAGAAATAATTTGACTTGGGAGATTAAAAAGAAAGTGCGTTAAAAGTAGGCAGTCTGTGCATGGACAAATATGTGAGAAACAATCAGAAGGAAAGTTTGGCCAAGTTGTAGAGTATGTAAGGAGTAGCGATATATTATAAGCCTGAAAAGGTGGATTGGAACCAAATTGTAAAAGATTTTACATGTGAAATAGGGAAGATTGCATTAGACATTAGGAGGGAAAAGCAGGAAGCCATGGGGTTTATAGAGCCTAAATGTGACAAGATTAGATTTGTACACTTGTGATCTAGTGAATATTTAACAATCAGTTCTCTGAGAGGAGAAATGCATACCCATTCTTTTAAACTTAATCTGCATTCTTTGCATTTTTCTACTCATTTTCTTAAGACTAAATATGCAACAAAACAATATACCATTACTGATTTCTGAGTTATAAAATGCTCATGTTGAAGCAGTCAAATTTTCTTGGGTCAGTATAAATTGCTCCAGAACACCCCTGGACGTGTTCTTTAGGAATATCTATTTGGCAGTGATTCAGAGGATGCATTGGAAAGAGAAAAGACTTGAGAACATAATAATTACTAGAATGCTATTGCAATAGTTCAAACAAGGGAGGCTGAAAACATAGATGGTAGTCTTGTGAGTGGGAAAGATGGAGATATAAGAGATGTGCAGAGAGAAAGATAAGATTTGGCATCTGGTTAGAAATTCTTTGTGGATGGAGGAAAGTGAGGGATTGAGTTTTGAACTTGAGTACCTGGAGATTGGAGATACACTTGGGAGAAAAAAAGAGTATAATATAAATTCCTTGAGGGAAAAAGTTTTCTCATATTTGTGATTTGTGTCCCTCACCTGCACACATTATAGGCATGTAATAGTTACTTATTGACTAATTAATTGTTAAAACATTCCTGTAGAAGAGATTTGAATCAAAAATAGGGGCACAAAATACAACCTGAAAAAATTAAATATATGATGTAAAGAATTTAAATAAATTTCCACTATACAACAATAAAAAAATAATATTAAGGGAGCTAGACAAGGAGCCAAAAATAAAGCTGTAACCATCTTAACAGAATTAAGTGCTTCCATTAAAGTTGGTTAACAATGTCCCAAGTGAGATAAGCACTATTCTATTAATAATAATAATTTCATTTTTTTATTTTTTATGCTTTTTATTTTTTTTAATTTTTTTATTTTATTTGCATAGCATATGTGTGGGTAATTCTTCAACATTAACCCTTACATAGCTTTCTGTTACAAATTTTTCCCCCCATCTCCCCACCCCTCCCCTAGATGGCAGGATATCCACTACATGTTAATTATGTTAAAATATTGGCAAATCGAATATATGTATACATATTTCCAAACTTATCAATAATGATAATTTTAACAACTTATATTGCCATAGCACTTTAAGGTTCACAAATCAATAGACATCTATATGCATTTATAGATAGATAGATAGATAGATAGATAGATAGATAGATAGACAGACAGACATTCAGATAGATAGATAGATAGATAGATAGATAGATAGATAGATAGATAGATAGATATACATACAAATATAATTTGGCCTTGATAGCCCCTATTTGTAAGGTGGATAGAACAAATATTATTATTACAATTTTACTCATAACAAAATTAAACTCAGAAAGGTTGTAACTTACTCACAGAAATATAACAAGGTCTCTATTTTCCCATTGAATTATGATAATGGATCTAACCATATCTCTAAATCCTTTACCCTGCCATCTTCACTCTGATTCCTGCATTTTGATTCACTGGCAAAAAATTAAATAAGAGGATTTTTATCCCTTCTTACTTTACAAAAAGTCTTGCAAGCATCTACTATGGGCCGATATCCAGTGCAACGGCACAAGTTACCTGAATGAGAAAAAAAATACAATAGTGTTAACTGTGCATATGAATATGAATTCCAGTCTTTTCATATATCATCTAGTTTATTACCTACAATGAGAAATGTGTAACTCTAAATCAGAATACTGATGGAAATTTCAAGCCAAGTTATTTCCTCTCTGTCAGGTATCTGGAATGTCTGATGGAAAATACTGAAAGAAAAAAAATGAAGGCCACATATTCTAACAGCTCTATGTTATTTAATGTTAATGGATCTATGACTTCATCCATATGAGTTTTTTCTCCACTAGTGCAAGTTTCCAACTAGAGAGTCAAGGTTTCACACTTTTACAGCTGGTAGGTTGTTCAGAGTCTAGTCCAACTCTTTATTTTTTGATATAGGAAAAAAAGAGCACTTAAGTGACTTGTTCAGAGTCACACAGTAAATGGTAGAGTCAAAGAATCAATCCCTGGCTCTAGTTTTGTATGATTCTTCTCCAGACCTTTCAATAATTCTTTATAAAGAGGATATACCCAATTTATTGAAGGTCTTTTACTATTTGGCAGATACCACTAGGACTTTCTTTCTCTTGCTACATGACTAGTTGACCTCCTTTTTCAGTCATATATTAACTTGGAACATGGACTCACAGAACTTTAGATTTGGAAATGACTGATCCAACCCATATTCACAAAGAATCCCTGGTAGGACATTCTTGACAAGTGATCATCTATGCTCTGTCTGAAGACTTTCAATAAAGGGGTAACTACTACTTCCTTAGGCAGCTCATTCCATCTTAATAGCTAACATTTATATAGTGTTTACTATGCACCAGGTACTATCCAAACACTTTACAATGATTATCTCATTTGATCCTTACAACTATGGGAAGTAGATTCCATTATGGTTCCCACTTTACAGAGGAGAAAACTGAAGCAAACAGAGGTTGTGACATGCCCAGCTAGTAAGTATCTGAGGGCAGATTGAATGTGGGTATTTTTCACCTGGTTTTCTACACACTGTATCACCTAGCTGCTAGCTCTCATTGTTGAGAGCTCCCAACATTCAGCCTCTTTGCAATATCCAACAACTGTCCCTGAACCTTTGGAGCCAGACATAAAATTTTCATCACTCTTGTACATGACTGCCCTTCAAATACTTGAAGATGGTGACTCTGTCTTCTGCTGAGTCTTTTTTTCTTCAGAAAAACTATTTCTTCCACCGATCCTCTCATGTAACATGGACTCAAAGCCCTTCACTTTCCTGCTCATTCTCTTTGATATGCTCTCTGACTTAGCAGAAATTAAGCCCTTTATACAACTTTTAAATGAAAATGTCATTGGATTTTCAATCTCATAAATGTGAATACTTTTTACAGTGGGACAGATCAAAATCTAGCCATACTTTCTTAACCACTACATGTTCTTCCATGAATCCTCTGTGGAAAGGTTCATTCAGTTTTCTGAGGGAGTCTTCTTCTCAATAAGGAATTTTAACCTTTTTTGTGTCATGAGCTCCTTTGGCTATTTGGTGAAACTAATGAACTGCATCAAACATTTTTAAATGCACAAAATGCATAGGTCTATAGAAGAAATCAATTATATTGAATCCAGTTATTAAACAAATATATTGTTATACAAAAATGTAAATAACAAGTTCACAGCCCCCAGGTTAAGAATTAATTTCTCTATGCCACTACATGGGTACCAATAAAAATCATGGGCATTTCAAAAAACAGCAAATTCAGCAAATTCATTTAAGGTCCTTTAAAATCTATCTCCAACTTAGCTTTTATGCCTTCCTTAACATTGCCATTTTTCACTTATTCTTTGGTCTAGCCAAACTGAACTACTAACTATTTTCCAAACTCCACTCTATCTCTCACTTCTCTACATTTCTTCCAGCCATCTTCTATATAAGAGCATCATTACAGATAGAGGACTAGGTTTGAAGTCTTAAAAACTGACTAGTTCAGTGACACTGGACAAGTCACTTAACCTCTATCTTTCAAAGGCATTTCTCTTAGCTACTAAATCTTGGGCTAAATAGCCTGCTTCCTTTTCCAGTCTAATATGTCTTGATGTCTCTCATAATGTTTTCACTGCCCAGCAGTTTTTAATAGGAATATACTTCAAGTGACTTAGATCTACCACATCACTGCAATGCCTTCTGATGACCTGCAACTTTATTTCCATGGCATACCATAATTTGGGTCATATGATTCAACTAGAAAAATACTGAAGTTAAAAAGAATGGATCTTTGTTTCAGAGAAAAGTTTTTTGATTATCAAAAACATTGTACAATTTCTTGAATGCAGTTCTGCTCTTTCCTATTCATTCTGTATCTATTAATCATCCATCTAGAGAAGAGATTCTTTTTGCTGAGGCAATTGAGGTTAAGTGACTTGCCCAGGGTCACATAGCTACGGAATGTTAGGTGTCTGAGACCAGATTTGAACTCAGGTCCTCCTGACTTTAGGGCTGGTGCTCTGTCCACTGCTCCACCTAGCTGCCCCTAGAGAAGAGATTCTTAACCTGAGATCTATAAATTTGCTTTAAAAAAGTATTTCAATAATTGCACTTCAACATAATTTCTTTCCTTTAAAATCATATATGTTTTATTGATTTTATTCAAAAACATTCTTTTGAAAAGAAATCTGTAGGCTCTACCAAACTGTCAGAGTTTCATTACCCACAAAAAGGTTAAGAACGCCTAATCTAGAGTATCTGTCCAAGATCTGTCCAAGATGAAGCAATTTATGTGTTATTCATCCAAATATATGTTATAAACTGTACAAAAGGAATTTTTGCTTTTCTAATATGGATCATTTTAAATGATTGAGAATTTAATCTAGGAAGCACTGGGCTTGATGCAGTCTGTGTAACTCCACTCACTAATAGGATAATGTGAAGGACATCTTCATCTATAAGGAATCTTTCTTCCATTTGGATTCTGCACAACTTCATGACAGTGGCATGTGCTTTTGGTGAGTATAGTAGGTATAACAAAAAGGATAGTGGGATATAACCATGTATCATCATTATCTTTCAATCATTTCTTGACTTTAAAGTTGTAAAATATAGGATATCATTTATGAATGTCTCTCTTTCCTTCTCATACATACATCAATACACGTGTAGATTATTCTCAAGATTTTTTTTAGTTATAGAAATTTAGGCAGTATTGACAGTTTCTCAGCTGCCTTTTCTTTAATATCATAAATGCCCATAATTAGCACCAATTCTGAAGTATCCTCAAAATGGTATTATTTTCAAGATGGATCTTCTCTGAGTACAGCTACTAATCTATCTGTTCTTCACAAAGTAGAGAGGAAAGTGAAAACAGAAGGAATCTGCATATCACCTTCTGAAAGAAACCCCAAAATAAAATCTCCCAGAAATGTTGTAATCAAAATACAGAACTTCTGGGTAAAAGAAAAAGTACTGAAAGCAGCTAGAAAGAAACAATTGAAGAAGCCACAAACACAATTTACCAGTCACTAGTTATAAAGGAATAAGCAACTTGAATTCCATATTTTCAAAGTATATCCAATAATTACCCAGAAAAACTGAAAAAAAATTTATAGGAGAAAAAAATGAATTTTTGATAAAATAGAGGATTTTCAAATATTCCTCATGAAAAGACCAGAACTAAGTCAAAATTTCAAATTCAAACACATGAATTAAGAGAAACTTAAAAAAGTAAACATGAATAAATAATATTGATCAAAGATAAATTGCTAACATTTGAACATTATTTTCATCTAATCTGATCAAAAGAAGAAGATACACACACAATTGAATGTGAAAAATGCATCTTACTCAAAAGGGGAATAGGAGGAAAAGTGAAGACTAGAAAAGAAGGAATAATGGTAGATTAAGAGAAGGATTAGTTCTCAAGCAAAATAAATCTTTATCTTTTATTTTTATCAGCCTCCTACTGGCCACAATTTTAGGTATAATCCCTATTTTTATATGAACAGCATATTTAAAATAGGTCAACTTGAAATTGCTTCAATTACATAACATAGTTTTGCATTTTTAGTATTTTTATTACTTTGCTATTGATGCATTTTTTTCTCTAACATGCTGATAAAGGAACATTGAGAACTGATTCGAAATGATTACTACTTTGGTAACCAGTCATTTTCTTCTGGTTAGATGTATTCAATTTTATTTTCTATAAAATTATTTTATACTTTTCATATTTAGTGTCTCCTTATTGAAGAAAGTATTAATAGCATATAGGCAATACCCTCTATTTATAAGGCTTTGAACTTTTTCCTTCCTTAATCTGAGGCACTATTTCCAAAATATGTCTCACTGTCCTCTTTTTTGCCCAACTTTGCACTGAACCATCAAATTAAAAAGCAGATAATGACCTAGGATGGTCTTACTAAGTTTCTCACAGAATTTTTCTAGCTTCTGCAACTGAGATGTTGAAGATGTAGACAAAAGCTTAGATGTATACTGAGCTATTTCTAAAAAAGTCTTGAAAAAAATTGAATTAATACCTACCTCCAAGAGCTTCCATTAACTGATCCATGGAGGGTTTTGGAATGTTTCTCAAAAGAGAGTACAAAGACATCACCATTCCAGGGCTACAGAATCCACACTGAGTCCCATGGCATTTGGCAATTCTTTCCTAGAATAACAGACAATAGTGAGTCATGTTTAAAACCTATAGTATTCATTGATTCCCCTTTTCTACCACCGACTTACAGAACTGAACGTGTAATTCCTAATTCACAAAGACTCACCAATATAAACAATCTAGTAGTATTATAGTAGTCACACACAAATTATTATCAAAGCAAGGAATTTAATCAAGATAGTTGCAACATCCTTCATACACAATATGCTAGCACTGATTCGGTATCTGTAAGAAGTAAACTTTGATTTATTCTTCTTTGTTGGGCACGATCAGGAACTCAGTCTTGTGGTGGACCTTTTTCCTATACAGAGTTATTTGGCTTATATGTAAATAAACAGTACAGTGATTTGTGTGCTGGACTTGGAGGCAGGAAGGTACAAGTTCAAATACTGCTTCTTGCCTCAGGTCACACAGATAATAAGTCACAGCCAACATTTTAATCCAGGTCACAATATATGTGAATGGAAAGATGGGTAGACCAGTCATATGTTGAAAATAAAAGAGAAAAGATGGACCAACCAGGTGGTACACTGGATCACTCAATATCTAGAAGGAAAAAAAAGGAAGGTCTCTGATGCATTGAGTAGATTGTCCATGGAAAATTTGTAGAAATGAAATGGACAAGAATCACAAGGGTAAAGAAAGCATTGTAGGGTTTCAATGAAAATAGTATCTGGAGTAACAAAACTGTGACTTTATGAAATATCAAAGAATTAATGGTGGAAGAAGAAGCAAGAAATATCCTCTATAAAAATATCCTCTCACCTGCACTGGATGAATCCTGGTTTTGGTGTTTCCTATACCTTCTACTGTGGTGATAGCAGCCCCATATAAAGAGCATATGGAAAGCAGGCAGGCATTGGCTGAATAGTGTCTTCAGAACATAAAAGGGAAAAATAAATCAACTATCCTTCTATGAACTAGACAATAATTTTAATTGTTTTATCTGAGTGAAGTTGCTGACAGAATCCTACTTACAAAATAATATCTTTCAAGTACTATTTCCCCTAGCTTTATTTATTTCATTTACCCTTTAAACAGATACCCAGATGTCATCATATTATAAATAACTTACTATGATGCCAGTTTCTAATTCAGTCAACCTTGCACATTCATTGCTTTAGCCCAGTTTTAACTCCAACTTCTAGTCAAAGGACTAGGTAGGGAAAAAATGGGCCAACAACATAATTCCTTGCTATAGGTGAACTGATATAGCTAAGTCCAACAAGATCAACAATGACAAGAACAACAATGATGTAGCTATAGAAAGATGAATGTTTCCATGCTAAGAAGGATGAAAATTGTTTATAAACATTATAAATAGGTCAAAAACTTGTAAAAATGTTTTAGAATAGACATTAATAAACTGAGGAATAGTAAAAGCTGATAAGTACATCACTAAATTTCTCAAATATACTCACAAGTGGCTTAAAATCTGGATGGTACATATAAAGAAAACACAATACAAGAGTGAAATCAAAAAGTCCTCCATGGATAACATTTGCATGAACTCAATCAACAATAAATAGGTTGAGCCAGTCTTTAAGAAGGCTAAGTTATACAGATGTGTTTGTGGAAATAAAGGGTTGGTGATAGCAATTTGAGACCAGGTCATTGCCACCAGAAATCACAGAAAAGTTATCCTTAAAGAAAGTAGATTTAGTAAATTATGCAAGAAAATGAGGATGTAAAATTACTGTAGGCTATAAAAGTTGAATAGTTGTTGAATGTTTAGCAAAATATGACATTTAATCATAAAAACTTAAGAACATTGGTTTTAATAGATGTCACTATCACAAATATTCATAGTTTTGAAGCTACATTAATCAAAAGCCTGACCTAGCAGATAAAAAATCTGGAAGCAGGATGAGGTACTTAGGGTTATCCTGTCTGCTACTGAAGTTGTACTGAGGAAGTTTTCAGAGAGCCTACAGTGGATGAATTTATGTCTTAATTTATTATTTTTCAATAATTTTCAGTAATATCTGGTATTTCATGACCCCATTTGAGGTTTTTTTTAGCTTTGATAGTGAAGTGGTTTGCCATTCCTCCTGCAGTTTATTTTACAGATGAGAAATCCAAGTAAAACAGGGTTAAATGACTAGCCCAGGATCACACAGCTAGTAAGTGTCTGAGCCAGGAACTCAAGATGATGTTTTCCTGACTCTAGGTAGGACACTCTACCCACTGGGCCACCTTGCTGCCTGCAAGTTTTAAGTACTATATAATATCAGTTTTTATCAGTTCTACTAACATTTGTATAATAATATCCAAAATAAAAAATAAAAGTTCCAAATTATAAAAGTTAATACATCATTTTCAAGACTCTTAAGAAAGATACCTTATCTTCTTTGTTCCTGGGTCATATCTTGATATCATCACCGTGCAAGCTCCGCAGCCACCTCCTCCACAGCCATATTTTGTCCCTGTCAAACGAACTTGAAGGGCAATAGTCAAAGAAAATCCTTTTCTGATGTTTTTCTCTTTGAATTATTTACTAAATTCTGACTAAAATGAGTTTTTACATCCAGTCTTATAGCTGAAACTCAAGAGACTTAATTTTGGAGGGAAAAAAAAACCTGTTAGCCACAACAGACTACATAATAAACTTCTGATTATCTTTCTGACTAATCTAGTCTCCTTCCCTTCCTTTGCAGTAAAGTCCCAGGTAGCCAGAAATTTGAAATATTAGGCTGAGAAGGAAGGAGCCTATGATATTTGATCATTTGAGCTTGGATTTGCTTAAATATTAAGCCTTATGAATGTAACTTTGTCCCAAAGACACATAAATATAAATGGCTTTATTTCTGCCATTTGTCTCAATCCTCAGAGGTAAAAAATCAAGTCAACAGTTCAATTAGGAGTCTATAAAGAAAGATATCTTTATTGTCTAGGGAGAGGCAATAACTTAATGTTCTCTCTCCTGAACACAAAGTCAAGGGATGCTGGGTGGAAAAAACTTCCTTCCAGACTCTCTTGGTCTCATTCCTATCAACCTTATCCCTTCAGACTCTGACTTATTATACACTCTAGAATCCTCCTTTATTATTAACCAACTTCTTTTTATTTTAGACCTCTTCCTATAAAACTCCTTTAATGTCCTTGCACTCACAAGACCTGAAGTTTAGAAGGATTGCACGTATTAAATCCATATCAGATTGCTTGGTATCTTGGGGAAGAGTAAATAAGGGAGGGAGGATTTGGAACACAAGTCTTACAAAAATAAATGTTGAAAACTATCCTTACAAAAAAGATGTTGCATTCCTAGATACCCTCTCCAAGGTTAGATGTACCTTCTAACATCTATCACTTCCCCCTATGGAAGTAAAGGAGCAGAGGAAGGAGTAAGTATAATCCTTCCTCCTCATTACGACTTCCAGACCCACATTTGGCTGCAACCTCACTTAGCAACCTCTCCTTTCCATCCATTTCTATCACCCAATCCAGAGTCTAGCTACTATTATCTACCAAGCCCTCTTAAAGAGTTCACTACCTTAGCACACATTTTCCCAGACCATCTCAATTTCCTTTCTATAAAAGTATTTCAATATCTCCTCGAACCCCCTCATCTTCCAGTCCATTCTCCTCCTTACTCATAATCTATATCTTTACTCCTGATACTTTACACAGGTATAATTCACAAATAAATAATAAATGCCCAATGAATTCAGATCAATTCAATTACCTAGAATATTTCTGATAAATAGTATTATCTGATGTGACCAATAGGTGAGAACTGACTGACTATATAGTGCTTTACTTAAAAAAAAATTCAAGGGCATTCAAATAAATTCCTGGATTCACAGAGCAGTTTCATCAAAGACATTTTTTTTAAGTTGGCATGAGAATATAGAGTAATTTTAAAACTTTTAAACCAATGTCATTAAATAAAAAGCACTTATTTATTCTATTTTCTTTTTTAAAATCTTTTTTGTTCATATTTTTGGTTTTTCCAGATAGATACTTCCAGGTCCTCTACCCAATGAGCTCTTCAACACACAAATCTTTGGCTAGGCAGAAATAGCACACCATAACCAATCGACAGTAATATCTGAGAGGAAATGCAATATTGCACATGGGGGTCTGGAATTCTCCAACCAAGGGAAATATGAACCTCCTCCTCTATACTTCCAACCAAGGGGCAAGCTAATTGTACTAAAGAAAGAAACAGGCAGCTCTGTTATGATTATATGAATGGTTTAATAATCTTAAGGGGTTACTTACATCATAAGGGCTAGCTGAAGGCCAGTGTCAGGCAATTCATTGGATCTCAGATCCCCCCCCCATGCAGTCTGAGATGCAGATGCAGTCTAGTCAAACTATTTGGTGGATCCCCACAAAGACCTCCCCCAAAGTCCTATGATAATTATAGAAATCAAACAAAGGGAGGAAAAGCAGCAAAGTGAAATTACATACATCATTAGGACTTTGGAATATGCTTGGCAAGCAGTTCTAGATTTGGGCTTGGGTCCCAGGACTCGAGCATCATACCAGCACCTTTGGGTGAATGCCTAGTCACCCAAGGTTATGTGGTGAACCCAGTGAAAGTTGTGCTCTGGTCATTATATCCTTGTTATGCCTTACTGTAGCTTATATTTGGTTACATATCTTGTTATGGCTTTTTTTCACCTGAATAGTACTTCACAAGATCTTATGCTGGTCAATTCGAGTAAGTTCCTAGACACACACAAAGTTATATGCTAGGTACAGTGTCCTTGTAATAGCTTTCTTCCTTTACCCCTTAGACTGGCTTTTCCCCCAATAGTGTGGCTATCACCAATTGGGGCTCCACATATACCCATCATCCATCAACTCTAAAAATATGAAAGGAGGTACATTTTTTAACCCTTCAGAATCAAGCTTGGTCATTATAATCTTTTCAGTTTACCAGCAGGGTTGTTTTTTTTGTTGTTTTTTTTTTTTTTTTTTGCTTTTTGCTGAGGCAATTGGGGTTAAGTGATTTGCCCAGGGTCACACAGCTAGGAAGCGTCTGAGACCAGATTTGAACTCAGGTCCTCCTGACTTCAGGGCTGGTGCTCTAACCACTGCGCCACCTAACTGCCCTAATTTTTTTGTTTTAAGTGAGAATATTTTGTATCAAACAATAACTGGAAATATAAATCTTATTTTCTTCTTCCCTCAATTTTCTTTCCCCTCTTCCCTTTTTGAGGACGTTTTGCTCTATTGGTGATCTCATTTTGATGAAAAGTTCTCGTAAACATTTCTTAAATGATGTTTCTCAATTCTAAAATATTGATTAGTGTGTCTTTTATAATTTATTGCTTTAATTCTCATAGCACTAGTGAACTCAAGTATTTGTATTCTTTTATTGTTCCATTCCATGCATCCTGAGCAATAGCAAAGACAGGACTAGAACACTGTTAATGGATGATGGATGATGATGGATGGATGAAACAAACATTTAAAAAGCACCTCCTACTATTTAACAGGAACTATGCTAAGCATTTTACAAATATCACCTCATTTGATTCTCACAACAACCCTGAGAGATAGGTGCAGTTATTACTCCAATTTTACAACTGAGCAAACTAAGGCATATGAGGATAAAATCATTTATGTAGGATCACACAACCTGTAAATATTTGAAGCCAGCTTTGAATTCAAGTCTTACTGACTCCAAGCCTTCTGTTCTATTTACTGTGGCATCTAGCTATCTCCAACGATCTAATTGTGAAGTGGAGACTTGTCCCATGACTGTTTCTATAAATTGTAATTTGAAAATGAGAATAAAATTTGTATGGCATTTTTTTTTTCAGAAAGAGCAGTAAATAGGTAGTGCAGTGGTTAAAGCAACAGCCCTGAAGTCAAGAGGACCTGAGTTCAAATTTGATCTCACTTAACACTTCCTAGCTGTGTGACCCTGAGCAAGTCACTTAACCCCAATCGCCTCAGCAAAAAAAAAAAAAAAGAAAGAAAGAAAAAGAAAAAAAAGGAAGGAAGGAAGGAAGGAAGGAAGGAAGAAAGAGGAGTAAGGTAGTCTAAGTTCTTTTATCTCCATTTTACAGAAGAAACTGTGCTTTTCCGAGTTTAAGTGACTTGCTAGTCATCTTCCCTACATTGATCTAATGTTAATAAGTTTCTAAAGTCCTCTGATACCAAATCCAGCATCTTCAACTCAACTTTCAAGATCACAAATATGGTTAAAATAACACTAAAGTCAGAGTACCTGGGACTGAATCCTCGGCTTCCCACTTACTATCCTGTATGACCTTGAACAAGTGATTTGACCTATCTGGGCCTCAGTTTTCTCATCTGTATAGTGGTATCTAGGACTTTTCTGGCTATAAGTCTATAGTTTCTTAATCCAAATCCAGTCCTTATATTATACCAACAACTTGTCAAAATCACACAGCAAGTAGATAGATATCATTTTTTGTTGATAGATATCTGTGTTCTTCCTCTTTTCACACTATCCCTCAATCAACCCAGGAAGAAATCCTTTAAAGTATTTTTAAAATTCCTTATCCTTTAAAGCACAATTCAAATGTCCTATATGAAGCCTCCCTTTATCTTCTCTATTAACATCCTCTCACCTTTTGAGCTTCACAAAGTACCTGGGTTCAAATTGTGGCTCTACTACTTAATATCTGTATGAACATAGGCAACTCAATTAACATTTCTCTGCCTCAGTTTCCTCATCTGTAAAATAAGAGCCTTGAGTTAGATACTTCTGAGGTCTTCTCCAGTTCTAAATCTAGCTCCAGTGTACACATAAGATTTTCATTTTGTACTACTGTACTACATTTATTCTGTTATTTTACATTATAAGTCATATCTCTATGCAATTCTAATCTTTATATGGAAAAAGTCTGTCATTTAAATTTTTTATCTTCCAAGATTCCAAAACAATACTCTAAATACAATAGGTGGTTAATAAATGCATGTCAAATCATACCAGCAACAACAAGATTATACTGTGATCAATTCTGATGGATGCGGCTCTTTTCAGCAATGAGGTGATTCAGACCAATTCTAAGAGACTTGTGATGGAGAGAGTCTTCTGCATCCAGAAAGAGACTGGGGGGAGTGAATGTGGATCATAACATAGTGTTCTTATCTTTTTTTGCTGTTTGCTTGCTTTTTGTTTTCTTTCCCTTTTTGATCTGATTTTTCTTGTGCAGCATCATAAATATGAAAATATGTATAGGAGAACTGCACGTTTAACATATATTGCATTACTTGCTGTCTAAAAGAGAGGGTGGTGGGAAAAGAGGGAGAAAAATTTGGAACACAAGGTTTTGCAAGGGTACATATTGAAAATTATGCATATATTTTGAAAATAAAAATATAAATGTATATCAAATTGAAATGAATCTGGCCAGTAGAACCTTTTGAAATACTTTTGCAAGTGCAAGGAAAATTGTTGAGAATTGGCTCAGGGATTTGCCTTTGGATTTTTCTATAACTATGTACTTATGTAGATGAAATGGAGTCACTAAACTTATAAATGGGGGACTGATAAGATGAGAAGAGTCCTGAAGAGAAGATAAAGCTTACAGCCTGATACTGGGATCTTGTTGGTTAGAAGATCATAGGGTCTTAGATTTAAACTGAAAGAGATGTTGGAAGCCATCAAATATAATCTTTTCATTTTATAGATAAGGAAACAGATACCTAGAGAAGTTAAGTGGCTTGCCCAGAGACATATAGCTATTAAGTATTTGGTTCACAATTCAAACTTCACTCAGGAGATACATCAAGAGAAGACATGAAAAGCCTGAAAGCATAGGAAGCATGTTATCCATATGTAAACCTGTCGGGCTCTCTCTCTGTCCTTGTTTCATCCTCTCCACTAATCATATGCATGTCTTTGGGAAGGTGCACTTTAAGTATATGAGCCAGAATGTTCAATTGTAAATCTTACTATAAGGTTCCCTACTTGCAAGTCTGAGTTAGCTAACTTTAAAGCACTTGATATAAAACTATATAAAATGAGTTACTTCTTTTACAACCACATAGAGAGACACATGTAATAAAGGATACGTTTCTTCCTCAAGTATGATAACAACATTGTTTCAGGGTCTGCATTCTTCTCTGTTACCTAAACCAAGAAGAAAAATTTAGAGATTTATATTAAAACACAGATTTCTAAGTCAATACTTGCCAGAAGAAAGTTATTCTGAGACACAAAATTTCAAGGGAAGCAATTATTGCCCACTTTGGCATCTGCCCTGGTGGAGCCAAAGTCCAAATTACAGTTTCATTTGGCTAAGGAGACCATATGTGTAGCAACTAGGTAGCTGGGACATTGAAGGGATATGCATGTATTGATTTAAATAAATAGAATGTAAGGTATTATATTTAATTATGGAGATAATGTTTCTTATGCATCCAGGTAGCATCTACCTCATTTTCTTTTCCTTTACACTACAATTTCTGCCTTTTTGTCTTCAGAACTTTATTCTTGAAACTTCCCATTTCTCCTGGGTTGATACACTGAATATTAGCTCATGGATTATATTTATCTTTCTTTGAATTCTTTGAAATCTGTTCTCCCAAAATAATTCATATTTATATTTTACTTTAATATTTGAGGAAAGTTGATAGCCTATTGGAAAACCTGGGCTCAATCTTGCACTTTGACACATCAACTGTGTGACTATTTGGAACAATAAATCTCTAAGATTTATTCTTAAAAAATTCTCTAAGGTATTCTTAACTTTAATCCATCAATAGATTTCAGAGAGTCTATTAATTTAGAGGAAGAAATAATTACATCTTTATTTTCACTAATTTCTAGGTAAAATTTAGTATTTCTTTCAATTATAAATTTAAAAAAAACTTACATTATTCTGAGAAGAGTTTCATAGGTTTCACCAGATTTCCAAAAGGGTCCATGACACAAAAATGAATTAATAATTCCTGCCCTTAAGAATTATTGACTGTATTAAAGAGGAGATTTCTGCCATTTGTGGGGTTCCAATATCAGTGATATTGTATCTAACAATAATAATCAACATGGAGGTAGGAATTTGTATTTAAAACTGCACTTGCCAATTTAATCAATAGTTATAACTATTTTTAAAAATCAGTTTTAATAAGAATTATAATCTTATAAGACAAAATTTATTTTTATAATAGAATTAATAAGACAATGTTTTCCTTTTCAGATAAGTATATTTTGATTAAAAAAGAGGAGACTGAAGAAGCTCAATATAGGAGAGAGGACAGTAGATAAAACTTTGGATTAAAAGTCAGGAAAAACTGAGTTCATATCTGACATCAGAAAATCACTGTGTGACCCTTGACAATTTACTTAACCTTTGTCTATCTCAGTTTCTTCCTCTGTAAAGGAGACATAATAATAGCACTTACCTATTAGGGAGATTGTAAGGATAAAACGAGGTAATATTTATAGAGTGCATTACAAACTTTAAAATTCCATATGAAATGAGCTATTATTATTAGTTATTATTAGTCTTGAATTCACTTCATATATTTACTTTGAAAATCAACATTACACAAACAGTTTGCAATCTAGATGCAATACAATGTATTGGAAGAACAGTTTTTGGGGGAAGGAAAATGCTTATAAAAAAATAAAACTACAGAATAATATAGTAGGATATTATATGATGAATCAGACTATTAGTTAAAGATTTGATGGTTGATATAGAGGAATCATTTAAACCTTTCTGTGACTCAGTTTCCTCCTCCACAAAGTAGAACAATAATTCCTGAGAATTGTCTTGCCACAGTAAATGATCATTCAATAAGGATCTTCCTACTGATATTTTCCCTGCGCTGCCTGAAAGTATTCATTTCATTTAATCACACTGTCTGAAGTTCCCAACAATCAAAAAATCTAGTTTAGCTAATTAATAAGAAGACTCTTTTTAAATGAGCAGATAGCAAATTAGCAAATATGACAAAGATTGGAAGAATTCAATGTCTGAAGCAGTACACAAAGACAGCTCCTGTTGCTTGAATTGTAAACTTGACCAAATATTATAGTAAGCAATTTGAAATTGCATTAAGAAAGTAGCCAAAATGTTCATGCTCTTTTACCAGATATCCCCCTACTTAGGCATACACTCCAAGGAAGTCAAAGATAGAAAGGTCTTATATATGCTTAAACATTCATAGCAACACTTTTGGCTGACATGCAGTAGTAAGCAAAGAATTGGAAAAACGATGCTGGCGAACAATCAAACTATAATGAATATAATGGAATAGCATACTACTATAAGAAATGAAGGAATGGAGAACTCAGTGAAGTGTTCAGAGATTTATATAAACTGATACAGAGTAAGGTAAGAAAAACCAGGAAAATAACAAGCTCAATAACTATAACAATGTAAATAAAAAACCCACCAGAAAACACACACACACACATATACACACGTGTCAAACTGAATGCTTTGTAAATATTACCAAGTTTGGCCCTAATGAAGATATATGAAAATTCACCCCCTTCTTTTCTTTGCAGGTAAGGGGGGATTACTGACGTGGAATATTACACTGACTATCAGATTCATTATGTTGGTTAGTTGTGCAGAACTGCTTTTTTATTCTTTGTTATAAGTGAGAAATGATGGGGAAATGAAAGGGAGAGATGTATTTGGACATAGTGGTATAAAAATGATGTTAAAACAAAAACCCAACAAAAATAATTTAATTAAACTTAGGGATCAGAGGGAAATATGGTCTTGTGGAAAGTGTACAAGTACTCATTTTAGCAGCACATATACTAAGATTAGGAAGAATAGGTGATCTCAGTTCCAGTTCTGACTCAGCTGTTAATGAAGTGAATGATTTTGGACTAGTCATTTGGCCTCTCTGAGACTCAGTTTCTTCATGGACATATTTCCAAAGAGGCCAAAGATAGAAATAAATGTCCCAACTATATCTATCTTTCTATCTATTTATCTATCTATATAAATAAATTCATACACAGGTAACTGGATAGATAATTTGGAGTCAGGAAGACCTGAGTTCAAATTTAATCTCAGATCCTTACTAGATGTGTCTCTATGGGCAAATCACTAAACCTCTGCCTGCCTCTATTTCTTCATTTGGGATAATAATAGCACCTACCTCTCAGGGCTGTTGTGAGAATCAAATAATAATTGTCAAGCACTTAGCACAATGTTTGGCACAGTGTTTGGACTAGTTATGGAGAGGACCAATGACATATGGAGGTCTATTATGGCAGCTGAAATATTTTAGTATTGCTTGTTTTGAAAGAATTTCTGCAACAGATTTTGGGTCTTGAACAAATTACACTTATAAAAATACTAAAATGCCAATCATAATATTTCTATAGCAGCTTAATGAAAAGCAGGGAAGTGAATAATAAAATTCTATCAATATTCACTCACCATTTTTAATCAACTGAGTAGACCATTTCTCCTGGTAAACTTTGTTCTTTATGAATAGTTTACTTTCATATATCTCATTATTTAGTCCACTCGATATTTTTTGACTTACTATTTACCTGTGTCAGAAGAAAGGGCAGAAGAAATGATATGTATTCCAGGAACTTGTAAAAGAAATTAAATGTTTGGGTTTGAAAAAAGGAGGTGGATTTTAATACTCATTCTATCATCTATTTTCTGGATTTTTATCCTAGTTTGTTTACCAACTTTCTGAGACTTGGTTTATTTACCTGTTAAATGGGGATAGTACTCATACTACCTAATTTAAAAGACTGTGAGGAAAGCACTTAACAAAATATAGAAAATAAATGAATATAAATAAAATAGAATATAAGGGAAAATAAATACATTCCTATAAATTTGAATCTCCAAGATGAGGAAATTCCCTCTGCTAATGCAAGTTAGAACCTTCTCTGCTCCCTTTTATTCCTAAAGCACTGGAAGGTTAATTAATTGAGTCAGGGTCACATAGACAAAGTATGTTAAAGGCTGGGTATGAACTTTGGTTTTACTGTCTTGAAGGGCAAGTCTCTATTTAACTATGCTGTTAACAAAAGTAACAATAGCATTCTAATTTTTCATCAGTGGGGCAAGGAGAATCTGAGAGAAATGTGGCTTAATGGCAAATTTGGTAACCATAGTCATCTTGTTCAGACCATCTGGTTATATAACCCTCTTCATGTCTTAAAGTATATCTGCAGAAGACATAGAAAAAATAACAGTTCAAGATCCCTAGACCCACAGTAAGAAAACCCAGATTTTAAATCCCAGCTCAGCTTCTAACTAGCTATGTGACTGTGAGTATGTCACTTCAATGCTTTAATTTTACCAGTGAAGTAACTGAGATCAAAAAGAAATAACTAAAGGCCATTCCTATTATTTTGCAAAGTTGTGAGGAATTATATTTTAAAACTCTCTTGTTTCAAACTTATTTGAAATTAAATGGTCCATAATCATAATTCAGAATTATGTGACATTTTATATCCATCATCTCACTTGATCCTCCTAGCAAGCTTGGAAGAAAGTAAGGACAATTATTATTATTCTTACTTTAGAAGTGGAGAAAAAAATTTTTTTCCAACTTAACAGTCTTGGAAAGTTGCCTGGGAACACAAAGAAATTTACTCTGCAACTAATAGTCTTAAGAGAGTTGCTTGGAGAACTGAGAGGTCAAGGAATTTGCTTGTGGTCATAGAGCCATGCATCAGAGGCTAGGCTATCACCCAAGTCTTCCTCACTCTGAATATAGCTAGTTACACAATATAACATTCTGTGGCCACTTTATGAGGAAACTAAGGCTTAGAGAGGCTATATAAATGTGGAAGTGGGATTCTATTCTGGGTTCAATGCTCTTGCCATCAAAACTTGCTAAATGCTCTTCAATCAGAGGGAATCAAAAATAAATAGTACTTATTAAGTGAAAGGACTGACCTTTGCAAGGATTAAGGATACCACTCTAATGACTATAGTCAATAGATTACTTTCCTATGAATTTGTTCAAGTAGGCTATTTAGCTCCCCATGCCTCTTGGAGATAATGTGTATTAAATGGAAAGTGTAGAGAAGTGTAATTTCCAAGGAAGTCCTCCTCAAAGGAAGGCACTAAATCAGATTTTTAACCTTTTTTTTTTTTTTTTTGCTCACAAATTGATCATTAGCAGTCTAGTGAAGCTTATGAACCCTTTCTCTGAATAATGTTTTCAAATGTATAAAATAAAACACATGGGATTACAAAGAAACGAATTATATTAAAATAAATTTATCTATTTATCAATAGTAATCTATATGGATCTAGTTCTCTTTCCACTTCAACAGATTTAGGATTTACATAGATAGCTTGGTGAACCCTAGTTTGAGCGCTGGCCCTGGAGTCAGGAAAACCAGTTCAAATCCAGTCTCAAACTAGCCGTGCTGCCTGGGCAAATCATTGATCATTTGTGTGCCTCAGTTTCCTCAACTGCAACAATATCACCTACCTCCCAGATTTGTCACGAGGATCAAATGAGACATTTGCAGAGTGCCTGGCACATAACAGGCATTTAATAAATAATTGTTTCCTGCGTCTTCCCTTCCCATCTTCAAGCATAGAGTCAAACCCATCTTCAAATCCCCCTTCAGTTAACTCACCTTTCTACCATTCACATAGAAAAGCAGTTCTGAGGGTCCGTTTAAGGCAAAAGACATGATGGCAAATGAGTGCAGTGGTCAGCTAGGGCTGATCAAGAATTCACAGAAACCTTGGCGTCGAAGAGGGCTCAAGCCTCAGGGTGGGGTGCAGTCAGCCGAGTACAGCTCACACAGCCACCCCAGGCAAGGCTCCAGGTTGCCACTGAGGACCAGAACCAGGGGTGAAGTTCTGACTGTCCGCCCCGCCCCAGTCTCCTCCGACCTAGGCTGGGCAGGGAAACTTTCAGTGCCCGCCCCCTCCCCCTTTCCTTTTTCCCAGTAGCATTTTAGAACAAAAAGCCTCCATTCGTTCCCCCTCTTCCTCCCTCTTTTCCCCTTTTCTCTTCCCCCCTTAAATTCCCCAAGTCGTCTCAAGGAGACTTTTTTTCCCTCCTCCCTTTTCTCCTCTCCTTCTCTCTCGACTTCCCCACTCGTTTCCCTACTTCTTCCTCTCTTCTCCCTCTTTCTTCCCTCTTCCGTCTCTGCTTCCCCTTACCCTAACGCCGAAATTTTACTTTCTCTCCAAGAGGATTTTCAGCTACGACACAGATTTAAGTCTAAAGGCAATCAAACCAATGCAGATCAAAAATCGTCCCATGTCGTATGTCACCTTCTTTGCGATATAACATTGTATGAGTATTTTAGCCCTAGTACGTATAATGAGATGTTTCAGAAACTTGTCTAATTACTTCTATCCAAATATACTCTTTCTCCGAAAGACACAGAGTTTATTGTCTGAACTAGCAATCTATGATAAGGAATATAACTCCTTGGGTGGAGGGGGAGGGATATTTCATTAGATAGATAGACAGGCGGATGGATGATCTGTGTGTGTGAGAAAAAGACAAAGAGAGATAGAGACAGAGAGACAGTGATAGAGAGACAGAGACACAGAGAGAGACAGATGCAGAGAGACAGAGATGCAGAGAAACAGATGACGAGGCAGAGTCAGAGGTGGGGAGAAGAAGAGGGAGAGAAAAGGAGAGGGGGAAGAAAATGGGGGGAAGAGAGAGACAGAGACAGAGACAGAGAGAGACACACACACACACAGAGAGAGAGAGAGAGAGAGAGAGAGAGAGAGAGAGAGAGAGAGAGA
>JAJPUD010002734.1:269453-296533 GCA_023553655.1 Myrmecobius fasciatus
GATAGATAGATAGATAGATAGATAGATAGATAGATAGATAGATAGATAGATAGATGATAAATACAGAGTAAATGAAAGCTGACCTTAGAAGAAGACATTAATAGCTGGATGGACCAATGAAAATTATTTTTGCTATTTCCTTGGCTGAAATCATAATTTTCAACCCTGCTTTTATTGTTTCTGTTGAGCTGAGGCATAACAGATGTTATTCCAACTCTTTCCTTTTTATGTTCTTGTAAGCAATAGATTGTTGAATTTTGTTTTCTAATCCAATCTGTTAATCTCTCATTTCTCTTTATCCTATACTCCAAACTTTCTTTACTATGCCCCAGAAACCTCTTCATCCTGAAAATTCACTTTAGCCCTGGAATTCAGACATTACAAGTATCTTCTCATCTTGCAGCATCTCCCTTTCATTGGGATTCATCCAGGACTTCCATTTAGGGAGACTCAGGCCAATACTTTCTCTATCTTCTTCCCAAGTATTGATCCTACTGTCCTCATTTTTCAACTTCTTTTTAATGTGCTGTCTCTCATCACACACACCCCCCCATTAGAATGCAACTTTTTGAGGGCAGGGACTTTTTTCTTCTATTTACATATTTATTCCCATTACTTAATATGATACCTGGTGCATAGCAAGTATTTAATAAAATTTTATCAACTGAATGACTAACCTCTTCCACTTTATCAGTGAATTCATCCCCATTTATACTCCCATTCAACTATTATGATAGTTGTCTATTTCCTTCAAATCTATTTTATTACACTTTTTCTTCCCTAAACTTTTCTCTCCCCATTTATGTCATTATTCCCCTTTCTTTTCCTAACCCCTTTAGTTTTCTCTTCACTAACTCCTCTAAAAGCTTAATATTTATTTTGTAATAAGTAATCCCTCTCTTTAAATCTACTCTCTCTCTAATGTCTTCATTTCCTCCTTTCCTGTTCTATCTGTACCCTTCTTCAATTGAATGTATTTTTGTAATAACTATGTGTGTATATATATTTGATCTATTCTATTTTGACCAGTTTAAATCAAAGTTCAAGTATCCCTTCAAGCTCCCCTAATACTTTCATGTTTGAATATTATTCTACTTACACATCTCAATTATGGGATTTAACAAGCTTCTTATATGTTCTCCCATTTTACCTTTTCTTTTTTTCCTTATATCTTTAAAAACACAGCAAAAAAAAATCTTATAGATCTTTTATTTCAACTGACTACTTGTATGACCCTTCTTGACAATATAATTTTAAAGAAATGCTTTAGCATCAACCTTCTCCATTGGAATGTTCACTCTTTAAAAATCTCTTCTGACTGTTCACTTAAAATTATTTCTTTCATTCTTCTTTTTACTTTCATATTTACATTTCAAAGTACTTTTCAACTTCAGTTTTTTCATGAGAAATATTTGAAAATTCTCTATTTCATTTGATATACATTTTTCATCTTGTAATATGAAATTCAATTTTCCTGATTAAATCATTCTTGGTTATAGATTTCTCTAATTTGTATTTTTGAATATTTTGTTCTATATTCCTCTCTCCTTTAAAAATATAGCTGCTAAATCTTGTGTTATCCTGATTGTGATTCATTGATACTTGAATTCACTCTTTCTGGATATTTCTAATATTGTTTTTTTTTGTATGGAGGCTCTGGATTTGGGCAATGGTATTTCTAGGAATTCTTACTTTCAATTTCAGGAGGTAATATTGAATCTGTTTTCATATTGTCTTTCTGTTTAATATGTTTAGACAATTTTTTAAAAAATGATTTCTTGAAATAAAGCATGCATGTAGGGTTTTTTTTTTGTTTTTGTTTTTTTTGGGTTTTTTGTGGTCAAAGATTTCAGGAAATCCTATGATTCTTAAGTTATCATCCCCTGTACTATTTTCAAGGCCTGTTGTTTCATATATGAAACCTTATATTTTTCTCTATTTTCTGATTCTTTTAATTTATTTTTTTTAATTCTTATCTTCTGGAGTCATTAATTTCTATTTGATCTTTTTGGGTTTTATGAAGTTTGTTACTAAGATAAGGGTTTGTAACTCTTCATTTAAACAATTGATACTCTTCCCCCCGCCCCCGTTTTCTCTTCCACAGCTCTCATTTCTTTTATAATATCTTTTTAAAACCCTTTCATTATTTTTTCCAAAGAAACCTAATTGTTCTTGTAGGGAAGCTTTTTTGTTTTGTTTCTATTATAAGTATTTGTGAGTTATTTTCTACTTTTGAATTTGTGTTTTGATCATCCCTGGAATCATAAATATTACTTTTTTTATTTTGTTTTGTTTATTCATTTTTGTTACTGAGGCCTCAGGAGTTAAGTTCCAGGTCTCCTCAATTCTGAAGACATCAAATTAAGTTGAAGACCTCCAGTGCTATACAAGACCTACTTGAAGCCCTTCTTTTAGCATCCAAAATCTGTCACTTTAACTATAATCCCTCAGGAGATTTTTCTTTGCTGAAGCAGTTGAGGATTTTTTTTTAATCAACTGTCAGCCTGAACTAAAGTTTTCTTCTCTTTATATTAAGATATTTTCTTTTTCCTGGTGTATTTTTTTTTCTTTTTTGCTGAGGCAATTGAGGTTAAGTGACTTGCCCAGGGTCACACAGCTAGGGAATGTTAAGTGTCTGAGATCAAATTTGAATTCAGGTCCTCCTAACTTCAGGGCTGGTGTTCTATCCACTGCGCCACCTAGCTGCCCCCTAGTGTATTTTTTTTAAACTTAATTCCCAAGTTTGTCAGTTTTATAACAGTCCATCAGAGGCTCAACTATCAATGGAAAACTTTTAGTCATTTACTTTTGCTTCCCTCAGAGAATTTCTACCAATGAAATCTTTTGTGTTCATTCATAAGGGGATCTAGACCAAATTTATTGTTTGTTTAGGAGGTGAGTTGTTTAATCAGTTATCAATCAGTTGCCAATCAGTTATCCCTCAGACTTGCCATATGAGTCCTTTTGCCATCTTCATATGCCATCTCCTTTTTCTCTCATACATTTTAATGACATCCTCCATTCCACAATATAAAGATGGCTGTCTCCATCCCTGTGATATATTTTCTTCTCAGCTCCATCTCTTGGAATCTCAAGTTGCCTTTGTTAACCTGTTTTACTGTCTTGGTCCCTAAACTGTGCATAGCTGGAATCACACAAAGCAGAGACAGGTTTTAGAAATCAAGTAGCAATTTAATTCATCACTTTCAGAGTGAGGAATACAGTTTGCAAACTGGAAGTTCTCCTGGACAAGAGGCTTCCTGCTGTTGCAGGAAAGATAGAGGTTTTATACACAAATCATAAGTGGGAAGCAAAGGAGAAGGTGGATTACAATACAATTTTTTTCAGAGCCAGGATAAGCACACAAATGAAGGACAATATGGGTATTCTCCAATTCTGTGGGATTAGTTTGTAAGTGATTGTTTCAAATCACAGGGGTTGTTATTTGGTTGGGGGCGGGAGTGGGAGTAGTGGAAGGGAGGACAGGAACAAAATTTTGTGATGGAAACAGGTTCTACAATCTTTGATTCATTTCACTTAACATACACAGGATGGTGTTGTCAAGAATTGATTGATCATTTCAAGCTGCAAGCCCTTACCATAAAAGGCACCTCTGAAAGATGTAAATTATTAGTAAATCAATTACATACATCATCTTGATAATCTGATAATTTTTTCTCACCTTCAAGACAGCCTATGTCAACTACTACAAAAACCTCAACCCCTCAATTTTTAGTGTCTACCCTCTCAAAACCACCTTGTATTTGTATATCATATATATATATATATATAATATGCTTTTATATATACATTTTCTCCCCCATTTACAACATAAGCTCCTTGAAAGCAAGGATTATATCACTTTTGTCTCTGTAAATCCAGTTATTAGCATAATGTCAAGCTCATAGTATTTAATAAATGTTTATTAAGTATTCCTAGCATCTACTTGATAAAGACACACATGCCTTTCAAGTCACTTAAGGTCTGATGCCCAAGAAACTACGAAAAAATTGGGGTTAGTGCCTCATGGTTTTCCCTAGCTCCTAAGATCCTTTGAGTATCTCTGTCACATGACTGAATTTGAACAAATATAAAAATTAATAAAGACTAATAAAGAATCAAAGATTTTATTAGGCATAAATATTGTTTTGCTTCTTTTGCTAATTTTATAATCATCACATCGTCAGCAAAAACATTTCCCAGCCTTTGAGCTGACCTATGTGTGTATTATTTTTAAGTAAGGTTTTATTGATGCCTTTTGCTGATTTTTTTTGGTATCACCACAATTTTTCCCAATACCTCTTTCCCTCCCCCTCTCCCTACAAAAAGTCATCCCATAACAAAATAGATAATAATGAAAAGGAAGAAAAATCAGCATAATTGATCAATATTTTAAAAAAATCTTAAAGTATGTGCAATGTGCTACACTTGTAGATCTCCCATCTCTGCAAAGAAGAGGGTCAGGAATATCTTCTCATATCTCTTCTTTCTAGTTGTACTTAACCTTCATCATTTTGTAACACTAATTTTTAATTTATTATAGCTGTTTTCCATTTACATTGTTTTCAGTCAATGTATATATTGTTTTTTTGGCTGTGTTGACTTCATTCTGCCTCATCATTATGTATATTTTTCATATTTCTCTCTATTCATTACATTCATTGTTTTGATAGCACAAATATTCCATTACATTCATGTACCACATTTTTTAGCCATTTCCCAATGTGTATCTATTTTGTTTTCAGTTCTTTGCTATGCCAAGAAAAAAATGTTTCTATAAATATTCTGGTAAATATGGGGACTTTGTTTTTATCGAATGGAAGTTTAGAGTCATTAAGGGAGTTTTGTAATTTGCTAAAGGAAATTCAGTCTACTTTTTTCCTCTTCAATTTTGAGCCAAACTTATTGTCCATTGACAATGTCTATTCAGATATACACACATATCCATATGGCATATGTTTACATATATGTAGTACTCAGTTCACCCCACATCTTAAACCATGTTCAGTCAGCATTCCAGTCAGCTGGAATTTTGGAAATTTGGGATCAGCTTGATGCTGGAGGAGTCTTTCCTCCCCCAACCCCACTATCCAGTCTTTCTGACTTCCTTCTGTCAGTTATGATAGCTCTTTATTTGGTGGTGGAGCTGGAAATCAGTGGATATACTAAAGAGGCAATTTATTTCCCTCAGGTGTTATCTTCCTCAAAGCCTTGAAGCAGGGTCTCCTGGGTGAAGAAATTAAATTGATTTTGCATCATTTTATAATTGATTCTATTCTATAATTAATCCTATTCTCTACTACTTCCCCTGTTCCTAGCATTGCTCAAACCACATTTCTTTGTCTTTTTTATCTATTAGATAAGAAGTTCACTTTGCCTGTTAATCACTGTTCTACTCTTGCCTCAAGAAAATATTATCCTTAAAGGATGCAGGTAGACCCCAGGGAGTCTGGTCTAGCATCTTTATACCACCAAATCATTTTTCTAGGATGTCTGATTTGTCATACACTCTCTATTCTTGCAAATGGACCCAAACAGTGAACATTTCTTAGCCATAGGAGAGGAGGGTTGTTGCTAGTCCTTCATTCCCAATCTAATCAGTCATATCATCCTCACCTCCAAGATGCTGCTAGCTCTGTAACCAATTGCATTAAATGCCTCATCTATCCAGTTCTGTTCTTTGTTCTATGCTTATAAAAAAAAAAAGAGAGAGAAGCAACTCCTCCTCTGGGTCATTGGCTTAACTGAGGTAGCCATTTGACCCACTTTATTAACAAGTTTGTGCCCTGCTAAAAAACTGATAAAAATCAAAATTCTGTACATCAATTAGCCTTTATTAAATTCTATCAAGACATAGGCAAGCCTGTGTCTGTGTTGGGAACCTGTTTATGTCTTCTTTGTTTTGGCAAAGACCCTTGAGAGATTTTTTTTTTATTTGCAAAACATATGTATGGGTAATTCTTCAACATTAACCCTTACATAGCTTACTGTTACAAATTTTCCCCCCTACTCCCTACACCTCCCATAGATGGCAGGATATCCACTACATGTTAATTATGTTAAAATACTTGACAAATCGAATATATGAATACATATTTCCACACTTATCATTGTTGTGTTAGAAAAATCGTATCTACAAGAAAAAAAATCAGATAAAGGAAACACAATGCAAGCAAACATCAATCTAGATTATGAGAATGTTATGTTGTGGTCCACATTTCACATCCCTCTCTCTGGGAGTATATGGCTTTCTTCAGTGAACAATTGGAACTGGTTTGAAGCATTTCATTGTTGAAGAGAGCCATGTCCATCAGAATTGATCGTCATATAGTATTGTTATTGCCGTATATAATGATCTCTTGGTTCTGCTCATTTCACTCAGCATCAGTTCATACAAGTCTCTCCAGGCCTCTCGGAAATCGTCCTGCTGGTCGTTTCTCACAGAACAATAATATTCCATAATATTCATATACCATAATTTATTCAGCCATTCTCCAATTGAAGGGCATCTATTCAGTTTCCAGTTTCTAGCCACTACAAAAAGGGCTCCCACAAACATTCTTGCACATGTGGGGTCCTTTCCTTCCTTTATGATTTCTTTGGGATATAGGCCCAGTAGAAACACTGCTGGGTCAAAGGGTATGCACAGCTTGATAACTTTTTGACCATAGCTTCAAATTGCTCTCCAGAATGGCTGAATCCATTCACAGCTCCACCAACAATGCAGCAGTGTCCCAGCCTTCCCACATCCCCTCCAAAATTCGTCATTATCTTTTCCTGTCATTTTAGGCAATCTGGCAGGTGTGTAGTGGTACCTCAGGGTTGTCTTGATTTGCATTTCTCTGATCAATAGTGATTTGGAGCATCTTTTTATATGACTAGAAATGGTTTTAATTTCATCCTCTGAAAATTATCTGTTCATATCCTTTGACCATTTATTGATTGAAGAGTGGCTTGAATTCTTATAAATATGATACAATTCTCTATATATTTTAGAGATGAGACCTTTATCAGAACCCTTAAATGTAAAGATGATTTCCAAATTTTTTGCTTCCCTCCTAATCTTGACTGCATTGGTTTTGTTTGTACAAAAACTTTTTAACTTAATATAATCAAAGTTATCTATCTGGTTTTCAATTAAGAGTTTCAGTTCTTCTTTGGACATAAATTTATTCCATCTCCATAGGTCTGAGAGGTAAACTATATTATGTTCCTCTAATTTGCTTACAATATCACTCTTTATATCCAGATCATGAACCCATTTAGATCTTATCTTGGTATGTGGTGTTAGATGTGGGTCAAGCCCTAATTTCTTCCACACTAGTTTCTAATTTTCCCAGCAGTTTTTGTCAAATAATGAGTACTTATCCCAGAAGCTGGGGCCTTCGGGTTTATCAAAGACTAAATTGCTATAGTTTTTGCCTAGTTTGTCTTGTGATTCTATCCTATTCCACTGATCGACTACTCTATTTCTTAGCCAGTACCAAATGGTTTTGATGACCACTGCTTTGTAATATAGTTTTAGATCTAGTACAGCAAGTCCACCATCATCAGCCTTTTTTTTTTCATTAATTCTCTTGAAACTCTTGACCTTTTGTACTTCCAAATGAATTTTGCTACTATTTTTTCTAGATCTGTAAGATAATTTTTTGGGAGTTTGATTGGTAAGGCACTAAATAAGTAAATTAGTTTGGGTAGTATTATCATTTTTATTATATTCGCTCTGCCTACCCATGAGAATTTTATGTTTTTCCAATTGACTAGGTCTGATTTTATTTGTGTGGAGAGTGTTTTGTAGTTTAGTTCATATAGTTCCTGACTTTCCCTTGGCAGATAGATTCCCAAATATTTTATGTTATCATCTGATAGTCCTGAAATTTGGCCACGATATTCCTTGGGGTTTTAATTTTGGGGTCTCTTTCAAGAGGTGATCGGTGAATTCTTTCAATGCCAATTTTGCCTTCTGATTCTAAAACATCAGGGCAATTCTCTTTCATGATTTCCTGGAAGATAGCATCAAGGTTCTTTTTTTCATCGTGGCTTTCAGGGAATCTGATAATCCTTAGTCTCTCCTGGATCTGTTTTCCAAATCAGTTGTTTTTCCTAAGAGATATTTCATATTTTCTTCTATTTTTTCATTTTTTTTTGTTTTTGTTTGACTGATTCTTGAAGTCTTACTGAGTCATTCACTTGCATTTGTTCAATTTTAATTTTTAAAGTATTATTTCCTTTAGATATCTTTTTTAGCTCCTTTTGTAGCTGGCCAATTGAATTTTTTGGTTCAATGCATTCTTTTTCCATTTTGCCAATTTTATTTTTCAGTGAATTGTTGTCTTTTTCCAATTCACCAATTTTGTTTTTCAGTGAATTGTCTTTTTCCAATTCACCAGTCTTTTTTTTTCCAGTTTTTCACATCTTTGTTGCAGGTCATTATTTTCTTCTTGCACTGATCTCAATTTATTTCCCCATTCTTCTTCTAGCTCTCTTTTGAGATTCTTTATGCCATCTTCCAGGAAAGCCTTCTGAAAAGGGGACCAGCTCATGTCTGCCTTTGTGACTTCCTCCGGGATTGCTTTCAGAACCTCAGGAACTGGGGTCTGCCCTTCTTTTTCTCTGTAGAAGCTGTCTATGGTGAGAGCTCTCTTCTGCTTCTTGCTCATGTTTTTGAGCTGAGGAACAAGTGCCAGCCCGGTAGCCGTTTCAATTTGCCCTGGGGCAGTTTGCCGAGTTGACTTCCAGTCTGGGGCTGGTCTGCTAGATCTGCACTAGGACCATGCTTTCAGCTGTTCTCAATCCACCCTTTACCAAAGACAGATCTGCCAAAGCACCTGCCGGCAAGCAGAGCAAAGTGGCCCAGGCATCTCCCAGGGGCTTCCTGGGTGCCTAAAATCCGCCACAGCTTCGACTTCCATCCCAGGTGCTGCGTGCTGGCATTTGATTGTGGCCAGCTGCCAATTCCCCTGAGACTGACCTTCTCCGGAGTTTTTTTCAAAGTAGATATTTGATAGAAGTGTGTTGTAGTCCAAGTGTTTGGTGGAGCCCTCACTGCAGAAGCAGTTCAGAGGCTCAATTTGTCTGGGTCTGAGGGAAGGTCTCAGTAGCTCACAGAGAATGCTGTCTGCAGTTCGCCATCTTGGCTCTGCCCCCCACCCCCCCTCCTCCCCTCTCCCCCTCCCCCTGAGAGATTTTGGAAGGTAGCTAACATATTCTTCTTCCTCAGCATTCATGCATCAGGGCATTGGCAGTGCATAAAACTATATGCAGACTGGGAGGGAGCAATCCAAAGAGAAAGAGACCTTAGGAGGAAAGAGCCCAGTTGATATTGAGCTACAACAAGTGGAGGTAAAGTGTGAGAAGGCCTTTTTTTCCCCACAAATGACTTTTTGAAGCATAAATGATTTTTTCATAAATTGTAATCATTCTATGATTCTTTATGACTTAATATTCTCTTTTCTCTGTGGGAATAAAATGTCCGTTCTGTATCTAATTCATGTTTGAACTCTGAGTACTTTGCTTTTTAATTCTCTCTCCCCTTTCTTACTTGCCCCTCCTCCACCACAAAAAACTTCAAAGGATCCATTTGCTCCTTAAGAATCAGAGATAGAAGTAGAATTAAATCTAGTTTCCTTGTTGAGAAAACCCAAAGCAATGAATCCAGGCTAAGTAAAGGATAGGTGTTGGTAAAAGTCACTTGTCCCTGTGACCTCAATCTAATGTTGTCTAGTTAACTTCTGGCCTTTATATTTGCTTATAATGATGGATGTTTATACATATACACACACGTTATGTGTATACACTATATAGATACATACATATATATATATATATAATTACAGATCATATTCAGGACAATAAATATTCTTCAACCATTTCTTTTTCCTGGGTGAACCCTTAGGCCAAATTCATTTCATGGATTATGGATTTCATCTAGGACACTCTAAAATATGTGATTTAGTAAGTACCCAGTCCAATGCCATCCAGAAGCAAAAAACATTTGAAGGATCCTTCCACCCACAGAAAATCCCTCTAACTTGGACTGTATATTGAATCATATGGTAAATACTTTGTGAGCATATATCTTGGTTGAGATTAATCAATAAATAATCATTAAGTACTTATTGTGTACTGATGTTGTGGCAGGTGATGTGGATAATAAATATAATGAAGGAAACATCCCTCCTTTCAAAGATCTTATGTTCAAATGGAAAGAGGTAATAAGCACATAAAAATATTTGGAAAAATACAAATAAATTAATATCTGTACAAAATAATTAACTCTAAGGTAGTTTAGATTTTATTTTATTTATTTTTGTCCTGAACTTAGGAAATAAAACAAATATTTCTATAACATAGTAGAAAAGGAAACAATGCAAATGAAACTATAAATTATGTACAACTTACTATTCCTTTTAAATATAGATTAAAGTTGTGTTTCCTTTCTACCAATACCTTAGAGATGGCTACCATTATCCACAAATATGTGTGTATGTATATGAAAACACATACACATGTTAATATACATGTAAACACAAACATATATAAATTGTAATAACATATATATGAACATAAATGCATATTTAGGTGTGTGTGTGAAATCATCCCATCCATTTATCAGCTCTTTCTCAAAATTCAGATAGCATCTTCCTTCATAGGTTCTTTGTATTTAATTTGACTCTTTATAAGACCTAAGGTCTTAATTTTCAGACGAAGAAATTGAAACTATTTCTGGTCACATGAAAAGGTGCTCCAAATCACTATTGATCAGAGAAATGCAAATTAAGACAACTCTGAGATACCACTACACACCTGTCAGGTTGGCTAAAATGACAGGAAATGATAATGATTAATGTTGGAGGGGATGTGGGAAAACTGGGACACTAATACATTGTTGGTGGAACTGTGAACGGATCCAACCATTCTGGAGAGCAATTTGGAATTATGCTCAAAAAGTTATCAAACTGTGCACATCCTTTGACCCAGCAGTGTTTCTATTGGGCCTATATCCCAAAGAGATCTTAAAGGCAGGAAAGGGACCCACATGTGCAAAAATGTTTGTGGCAGCCCTTTTTGTAGTGGTAAGAAAGTGGAAATTGAAAGGATGCCCATCAATTGGAGAATGGCTGAATAAATTATGGTATATGAATGTTATGGGATATTATTGTTCTATAAGAAACGACCAGCAGGATGATTTCAGAGAGGCCTGGAGAGACTTGAATGAACTGATGCTGAGTGAAATCAGCAGAACCAGGAGAACATTATACACAGCAACAAGACTATACGATGATCAATTTTGATGGACGTGGTTCTCTTCAACAATGATGTGATTCAAACTAGTTCCTATTGTTCAGCGATGAAGATAGTCATATACATCCAGAGAGAGGCCTGTGGGAACTGAGTATGGACCACAACACAGCATTTTAACGCTTTCTGTGAATATTTCCATGCATTTTGTTTTCCTTCTTAGGTTGTTTTTTCTTCTTCTCTTTCTAGATCTGATGTTTCTCGTGCAGTAAGATAACTGTATAGATATGTATACATGTACTGGATTTGTCATATAATTTATCCTATTTAGCATGTATTAGATTAACTGTCATCTACCCCGTGGGGGGGGGGGGAAGGAGGGGAAAAGCTTAGGGAAAAAAAGTTTTTGCAGAGGTCAATGTAGAAAAATCACTCATATGTTTTGTAAATAAAAAGCTTTTAATAAAAAAAAAAAAGACCTAAGGTCTTATAAGGGAGAACAGCAGAACTTGGATGGTGGAAATCAGGAGTAGCCTTTTTCAGAAGACAGTACCTGAGTTGCATCCAAAGTACTTGAAGGGTATTAATGATGTGGATTTAAAAAAAAAAAGCTTTTATATTTTTCAAGGGATCATATTAAATTTTGACATTTACATGACACCTTGAAAGAATCCTTTAAAATGGCGTTTTGCTTTACCAAAATAAAGTTGTTTTTTTTTAATAGCCAACAAATAACACAGTAATTTTTTTCTAATGAAGAAAAATTTGTTCTCTTCTAGCCTCACGTTCTCATTAAAACAAAACAAAACCAAAAAACTTTGCAAAAACACACTCCCCCATATTGTTCATATATATATATATATATATATATATATATATATAAAATTACAGCTCTCATTCTGCACTTTGAAGCTATCACCTGTCAGGAGATGGATAGCATACTTCATTATCAGTCCTTTGGAGACATGACTGGTCATTTTATTTAGAGTTCTTAAACTGTTCAAAGTGCAGAAAAAGATCTTGTATTCTCAATATCTTTTTGTAACTATAAATACACGGACCCTAATGAAATATTTTTGGTGAAAGCCCTAATTAGCCAACAAGCATTTTACGACCGTAAATTGTGCTCTATTCTCATTTCTCTTTTAAATCACTCCAAATAGCATGCTATGGTCCCAGGTTCTTTTCTAATTCGACAGGGTCCACTGTCTCCTCATGTATTGAATCATTTTCCTTTGTTTGAGCTCTTTCCCTCAGGTTTAGTGGAGTGCTGTATAGGCCCACCCCCACCTCCATGTACTCTCCCTTTGCTCCTGGCCATTCTATAGAGATCTTTTGCAGCAAAAACCACCTCTTCACCCTCTCTTCTCATGCTACTTAACAAGTTTCTGCCCCTGGCTTGTGGCCACATTGCTTACTGTCTGTTGGCCCTAGTAAACTTCTACAACCTGGATCTGGATCTTCATTGCACTGAAGTGAGAGAGGACTAGGGCATAGGGTGCCTGGGTATACTTGCATCGGATCATTGGTTGGGCTGCTGGTATCTGGGTGGGAGGTGAGGGAGCTGTGTTCAATGAGTTCAGCTCATGGCTTTTTTTTTTTTTTAAACTTTCTTTTGGATATCCTAAAAGTTGCTTTATCTTTGAGGCATAATGTCCATCTTGGAGAGCTCTGTTGAAGAATTTTTTCCCTTTTGTTCTGATTTTTCGCTTCCAACATGATTTATAACGAAATGTATATTTTTAAAATGTGCAGGTATAACTAGATAAAAAATTTTATGAAAAATGATTAATGGCATCTATGTCCCAAGGTTATCTTGGGGACTGAATGAAATATCACATAAAGTACTTTACAAACCTTAAAGCGCTTTATAAATGCTAGTTCTTATTAAACAAAGCATAGGAGATGAATTTATCTAAACTTTATACATGTTATATTGTTAAGAAATTCATAAATACTACAAATAGTGCTAGCATTCTTCAGGCTGCTGCTTGGCCTGCTCCCTTGTTCCCACAGTCAGTCAATAAATAATAAATGTTATATGCCAGGAGCTATGCTAAGAGCTGAGGATATAAATGTTCTTCCTTATAATCTAATTGGGAAGGCATGAAAATAATTGTGCAAACAAGTTACATTAGAGGATAATTCATGATAATGTCTTTATTCTATTATTAACATGACATATGCATAAGATAATGAGTGGATATAAACTCATATTTAAAATATTTTTGATATCTTCTAATTATTTTTGGTCAAATTCTCACATTAGAGCTTCACTGTTTTATCATGTTGTGACCAAAGAAGAGAATTAGGAAAATGAGTGTCAGTGCTGTTTTGTCTGCTTAAACTCACAAAACTATTTTCTCCAATTCATAGTTATTTTTGCAAGAATCTTTTAAAGGCACGAATTCATTTTATGAAGGTTAGTTAAAACATAAGTCTGTAAGATTGCTTAACTGGCTGCACATAAATTGTAACATGCTCAATATAGAAAGAACACTGACAATAAATGAACAACCGAGGATACTGCTAAGCTCTCCATGTCTATGGTCTATGTGATATGACACTTTATGACATATGAAACAAGGATGCTAGTGTTAAATCTCTATATTAAATATCATTAAAGTTTTCTTTCTTTCCTTTTTAGATGAAAATAAATAGAAGTAGTAATATTTTCTTCCAAATGGATTGTCTTTGTGCATTTCCTAGAGTACACATGTTTCATTTTGGAGACCACTGGCTTAGAGGATTTGTAAAGTACATGAAGTATTCCATCTGGTGGTCGTAGCAGAATGTTTTTTATTTTTTAAAAAGCACAGAGGGGAGAGATGTACTTCTAATCTAAAATGCAGAGTTGCAACATACTATACTCACTGCACAAAAGGGAAGTTGTATTTGCAGCTTAAATATATATTAAACAACAAAAAGATCCAGTTCTCTACAGAAGATTGGTCTATCATTTAGCCTTACTTATTATCCCTATATTAGGTATATATAGAAATCACACATCAGATGTACCTCAAATGGGAAGGTGGGCCACATAAGTCACATAAATCACTGCCTAAGAAAAAGGTCCCTTTTAATAATAACTTTCTGATAACAAACTTTCTTCTTTGTTGGGTTGATTCTCTAGTAGCAGATATGGCCCATCCCTTGGCTCATCATGCTAGAATGCTTCATAGGATACTAGGACTCTACATCTTTAGCTGGAAGGAACCTCAGAGGTCCTCATTCCAACATTTCTAATTTTACAGATGACAAAACAAAGGCCTAGGGAGTTAAATGATTTGCCCAGACATCAGATTTATAGTCTTCTATTTCTTTTTAGGAGCTCACAGAGAACATACTTCACTGCCATTACAAATCAATTGATTATAGACAATCAATACAAAATTAAACAGAACATATTCTATATTAGCTATAAAAACACAAAAATGTTTCATTGGATCTCATGTTTATATAATAATCTGACTTTATTTAGAGAAACTTACAGCAAAAACATGAAATTATATATCATAAATTGTCTTGATCAGAACCATTTTATAAATGGCAAAATCAGAAAACAGCTACTTTATATACATTTGCTTAAGCTTAAAAATGGAAAATGCATCATTCTACATTTTTTTAAAAAAAGCAAAAAATAAATTGAAGTGGCTGTTTAAAATATTTCTTGAGGGTTTTCCTTATCTTCTTTCTTTTTTCTTCCTTTTGACTTTTTAGGTCTGGAATCCGGAAATTCAGAATTTGTAAATTGTACTTCTCGTCTCAATTTTCTGCAGAACAGAGAATTAAATTAACATATATAATTTAAAAACTCAAATCTAACACTTGCTACTGTGGAAGCATGGGGAAAAGAAAGCATCATACACATTTCAAGTTAGTCATTCAAAATGCAAAATTGATCTAGGTATTTCAGATACATATGTAATGAAGAAATTCAACTTAAACACTTTGTAAGCATACATCTACTACTAAAGTGGGAAATACAAAGGAAAAATGCCTACCTATGAACAAATAATTTAATTTTTCTGGATCTAAAGTTTCCTCATCTGTAAAATGAGGTTTAGTTCTTCTACTTAGAAGAAAAGATAAAAAGCAAAAGGAAAAAATATATATGCAATAGCAATAATGTAAATATGGATAGGTTAAAAAAACAAACCTGAATATTGTGTTATTTATAATGGCTAAACTCTAACTGAGAGAGGATTGGAGAATGCACAATTGGCTTACTCCATAATGGATATGTACATATCTGGCATATATGACCAGATATAAGTAATGTACTGGTTGGTTTTACTGCCCAGTTTTTTTTTCCTTTCTTTGCTAATTTTTGTAAATGAGGAACAGTTACCTGGAGAAGGAACAGGGGAGGATATTTTTGGAAATTGATGTCATATAAAAATAAAAAGCATCTAAAAATGAAGAAAAAAATCAAGAAACAACTCTAGTTTATAAAACAATCTATTAAAAAATTTTAAATTAGATTGAATTAATCATTTTAGAAGCTATTATCCTCTATAATAAAAATATAAGCTGGAAAATATAAACTTTAATTCAGAGGGTCTTAACCTTTTTTGGGTTATGGACCCCCCTTTGGCAGTCTAGTGAAACTTATAGAACACTTCCCAGAATGTTTTTTAAAACAAATGAATGTATGACTTTAAGAAAAACAATCATATCCTAAAATAATTACCCCAAATAATGAAAGTTCCAAGTTCACAAATTTAAAAGCTCCAGGTGGATGACTAAACTTATTTTATTTTCTCTAGTTTTGCTGCCATCTGCTGGTTTAGTAATTTTCTACTCAGCTATCACAACTGGATCTTGATAAAAATATCATGTCTATTCTGTGTAATTAGAGAAGCAAGAAACTAAAAGTAGTAAATTTAAAGTTCTTTTAATTAGTCCTTTGAGATATGATTGGTTTAAATATAGAAAAATATCTTTAAGTATTCCCTAAAATATGACAAGATTCTCCAAAATAGACTACTTTTCATCTTTTAACAGGAAGTACTCTTTTATGCTAAGAGGGAGAGGATATATATGATATGAAGAATAAATACTTTCAAATTTGATATGATAACTAAATTAAGTGCAGGACAACCTGAATTATTTATCAAACTCTAAATGTTAGTTGCTATCTCTGAATTGATTTCCTGGTTTATAAAAAAGACGATGAACAAATGAGTACTCATTAAGCACTTACTATGTGTTAAAAACTGTTCTGAGCACTGGAGATAAAAAAAGCTCATATTCTAACAGAGGGAAACAATAATATAGTGGAGTGGTGGTCAGTGAAGACTGCTTTGGTTTGGGCACTCATAAGGAGGAGGATGAGAACAGTCAAGTGGACACACCCTTTCCAATGCAATTCTAATGTTGGGTCCATTACAATTCACCTAGCCAAGAGGTGGACTAGGGAAGAGTGATGATATTGCATCCAGTGGCAGGGTGAAAAAACACAATCCCCAGGCATTAGCTGGATCTGAGTGACCTAGCTCCTCTCAGTCAAGTTCAACTGAAGTCTAGCTGTAAAACAACACTTGTGTTTTCTATCTCACAGGAAAAAGTGAAAAAACTTTACAAAGTATGATATAAATATGGGATGTTACATACATGTTTTAGAACAAATCAAATGAGATCATTGTAAAGCCACTTAGAGGAACCAAATCTGTGACTAAAAGAATACACTTCTTTAAAGCTTCGTTGAAATTGTACTTTACAGCCAACAAATTTTTTAAGTGCCCAATTTATATATATATAAGAGAGGCAAACCTCCATAGTTATTTTCACACTTTGCTCAGTCATCTTAGTAACCTGGTTATGGTTTTCTCCATTTCCTACCTACCTTCCTCACTCTCCCAGAGATTTCTCTAATAAACTGACTTCTCAATTTCTCAGCCTCAAATGCCACAGCCTGCCTTTCTTATCTAATATATTTCACAGACCAAGATGGTCACACAGTAGACCTCATTATCTCTTGGAACTGTACTACCTCCAGCATTGCAAAAAGCAAATTAAGGCTTGTTATCAGTAAATCTTCCTGATAATTGGATATCTCCAAAAATGGAACAAGCGGTATAACTTGACAGGGTCTGTTTCTCTTATTGGAGGCCTTCAGCCCTCAGAGATGGAGGCTATCTCTTTGTCCCCTGGTCCAGTGGGGAGGCCTTTCAGGTATAGACTGGACTCTGTGGTCACTTGGGCCCCCTTCTAACTAAACATTCTTTGATTTTCTTAAGAGTCAGAATCAAGTCCTGACTTTGGTACATACTAGTCATATGAAACCGGGCTAGCCTCTTAACTTCCCAGTGAGCCAGTCAGTAATCTCAAGGCTATAAATCACAGAATTCTGGCTGATCTGCACACCTCAAAGGAATTTCTTCACCTCTAAATGTTCTTTCTTACATGGATGAAATCATAGTCCAGACCAAAAACCCCCAGACAACGACGACAGGCCAACCCCTAGGTGCACTGCAGTATGATGGTTTTGGGATTCTGCTGGGGAATACAGCCTGTACACTACAAGGAAGTGCAAAAATACATCAAAGTAATCCAAAGTAATTTCAAGCGGGTGAGCAATAATAGCTATTAAGGATAGAAGTGGTAGAGATAGGGAAAATCAGAAAAGCATTGATAAAGGAGATGGTTCCTGAGCTCTGCCTTGAAAGAAGGTAAGAATTCTATTCTTAAGTACATCCCAGGTGCACCTTTGTGTAAAAGTATGAAGAAGGTGGGAGAAAGATGTCATGAACTGAAATGTCTAGCGGGCCCCTCTGACTGGAACAATGAGTAATTGATGTCAAGTAACATAAAATAACACTGGAAAGGTAGGTGGCAGTCAGACTGTAGAGAGCCCTAACGGTCAAACAGAGGCATTTGTATGTGAACTCACACATATAAAAGAACAAGTAGAAATTTTGAATGTGCAAATATGTTAAACAGTAATATTTATGCTTTAAGAATGACAGTTTGACAATTGTATGGGGGAGGAAATAAAAAAGAGGAAAAGGCAAGAAGATCAAATTAGGAGGTTATTCTAATAGTTCAGATGAGAATTAATGAGTACCTGAATCAGGGCATCTATTTGAGGACTTCAGCTTTTTTTTCCTCTCAATCTTTTTGCCTGAGAAATTTTTATGTGAAAACCAAGTGCACAGGTATTTAAAATAGGCATACAAATCAAACATTTACTGATAATAAATCATAATTTTTCAACCTCCACATTCAATCATGCAACCCCCACATGGGAGTCATGACCCACAGTTTAAGAAGCTTTATATTATAATAGTAATCAGTACATACATATAACTGACAATTAGATCTCTGGCTTATCTATAATGAAATTAATTTGAGCAGGCTTGAAAAATAATAATGGGGAAAAAGCTTTACTCTTAAGACATAAAAAAAAATCCTGATATTTACCTTGTAAGACTTGGTTCTTTATAACAAACAGCAGCTCGCCTTCTTTTAGTTGGCAAAATTGAAGAAACATCATCTAATGATGCACTCTGAGATTTAGGAGAAGAAACAAAACTAATGTTTCTCAAATCTTGTAGTACTTTGGTATCTGGAAATAAAGAAAATTTTATATTTTATATAATGTTTAATAATGAGCTATATAGTTACTTAAAATAAACCTCAACACTAACAAAGAAGAAAAAAATAAGAATAAATTTGAAGCACAAACTAACACATTAGTCTTCGACATTAACTAGCCTGTATTGAAGGGAAATCAGGGAAGCTTAACAGATGTAGATCAATCGGAGCTGGGCTTTTAAAAAAAATGGGTATTTTCACAGGTACAAAAGAGGCAAGGAAGGCATTCCAGGCTTTAAGAGTACAAAGGCAAGATTCTGGTAAAGTACTGGGCTTGTTTGAAGCTCCAAGCACAAGGACATGTGTTATGAGATGAATCTGAAAAGTCTACTCAATTAAGTGCTAGGTTTTGTGCTAGGTTCTGAGGATACAAGCAAAAAATAAACTATCTGATTTCCAAGTTAGTTGGGTGGTGGCAGATTGTAGGGATACCAAATTAAGAAGTTGGAACTAGGCTTTGTGGCAACAGATCTTTGAAGGTTTTAAGTCAAGGAGTAACATACCTAGACTAATCTAACAGCACTATGAAAGATAGAATAGGGAAGACAAAGCAGGGAAGATCCTCAGTCTAAAAAGCAATCCTTTTTGACATTCTCAGTCTAGAAGGGCAATTTTCTAGATTCCATCCGTGGAGAGCACACTAGAAAGCAATCTTTGATTCTAGATTATCGTTCTAGAAAAAAGCAACCCTTTCTAGATTCTATCTATAAAAGCACACTAGGAAGCATTCTTTAGTTCCAGCTTTCCAGTTTAGAAAGCACTCTTTTCTAGACCTTCAGTCCAGAAAAAGTGCCCTTTTCTAGATTCTCAGCCTAGAAAATACTCAAGAAAAGAGCATTCTCTTCTAGATTCTAGGTCTCAAAAACAGTAATAGGGCTCTACTACCAAAAATGTCTATTATATGCAAATAAAAATAGCTCCGAGGTATCAGATTGGCTAAGATGATAGAAAAAGATAAATTTTGGAAGAGTTATGGGAAAATTGGGACACTAAAGTACTATTGGAGTCGTGAGCTGATACAACCATTCTGTAGAGCAATTTGGAACTGTGCATACCCTTTGATCCAGTGGCACCACTATTGGGTCTGTATCCCAAAAAAATCAATAAAAAGGGTAAAGGACCCATATGTGCAAAACTGTTTGTAGCATCTCTTTTTGTGGTGATAAAGAACTGGAAATTCAGGGAATGCCCATCAATTGGGGAATGGATGAATAAGTTGTGGAATATAAATGTAATGGAATATCAAAAAAACCTGGACTTATGTGAACTGATATTAAGTAAACAGAATCAGGAAAACATTGTACATAGTAACAGCAACATTGTGTGATAATCATTTATGATAGACTCAGTACTTCTCAGCAATACAGTGATCCAAAAAAATTTCCAATAGACTTGTGATGAAAATGCCATCACATCCAGAGAAAGAACTATAGAGACTTAATGCAGATTGAAGTATGTTTTTTCCCCCTTTCTCATGGCTTTTCCCTTTTGCTCACAATATTATTAATTACTACTAATTACAACATTACTAATATGGAAATGTTTAAATGTTTAAAATGACTATACTTATGTAGCCTATATTAGATTGCTTGCTGTTTCAGGGAGGAGAGTGGAAGATAGGAAAATCTGGAATTCTAAATCTTATAAAAATGAATGTTGAAAATTATCTTTACATGAATCGGAGAAAAAATATTCTGGGGTGGGGAAAGAATCTAATAGTCCCTGCAAGTGGTAATGAGAGCCTAGAGTAGAGCAGTGATGATGCATAAACAAGAAGGGAGGACTGCGAGATAACTTAGAGAAAGAATTGACAATTGTTGGCACCTGATTAGATGTGGAAAGTGAGAATGAGTTAAAAATAAGAACTGGAGGTAAAGGTCCCAAAGTTATCAAATGTTGAATATATAAAGTACTGGTTAAGTCCTCAGATCCAGATGTCTTTCAAAATCAAGTCTATAAAGCACAGATTCCTTCTAATTTTGTGTCAAGGACTGTTTTATTGTTGTCCTTTTCTTTAGAGCCAAGAACAGTGCTTAGCACATAAAAGGTTGTTAATAAATGCTTGTAGACAGAGACATAGCTAAACACTAACCTTCCAAATAGATAGAATTTTCTTATCTTGTTGATTGTTACTTTAAGTGTCCTAATGCTTACCTTTTCCAGTTGTTTCTGTTCTTCTGCCAACTAGAAATATTGTCCCTTCTGTTTTCTCCTGGAAAGTATGCTTTTGCTCAGTGTCAGCCACTTGAAAGATGGGTTCCTTCAGAGGAACAATGTCTGAAAGTTTCTGGTCCTTAGCAATTGGAATGTCAGAGTTTAATAAATCCTCTTTCAAGGTGGTATAAGGAGAAAACTGCTTTGTATTAAATGAATCTATCTGAGCTAAAGAATTCAAATGACAAGAACTGGACTCCATTACTGGGTTACAAATGGATTGATCTGGTTTTGTTTTGACTACTTTCTCATTTTCTAAGTTTTGTTCCTGATTAACTTGCTCAGAATCACATGATCTTAACCTTTCCTCAATAGTTTCAGGTATTTTTTCTCTGACTTCATTTTGATCAATTGGAGCAACTACATAAGTCTTTCGGCTCTTTTTTGATTTGGATTCTCTTCTTTTATTTGATACTTTAACATGTAATTCATTTCCTGCAGTCACTTTCATGAAAGAATTGAGAGATGTTTTTATATTCAGAGTTGTAGTAGTTGTACTTTGTGTCTGACCCTTCTGATGCTCATTCTGGCTTTCAGGATCATTTTTCAGCTCTCTCATCAAGTATTTTGAACCTGACTCCAAGGGGAAAGAATGTTGAGTAAAATCTGCTGCCTGCATGAAAGTTTTGGGTTTAGATTTTATCAATAAATTCATTGGTTTGCCCAATGAATTTTTGCTATATTTTTTATCTAGTTTTTGAAGATCTGAACACTGATCATAATTTTCCATTTTTTTATTGACTTCTGCACAAGATACATTTTTAATGCTGTTTTTACGGTCTTCCATGTGGCTCTCTTTGTGGTACACAACTCTGTCATTATTTTCATGTAGTTGGTTAATTTCAGGAAATAATTCATATGTTCTCTCTTTTCTGATATATTTTGAAGACTTTCTGCTTAAGTTTGTTGTTCTTTGTTTGGAAGGCTGCATGTAAGTGATCTGCTTTTCTATACCTAATGAATCTTGGGCCTTACAATCAGAGGAGTTTTGGCTGCTTTTGGTACAATTAAAAATTGTTTGTAGCTCATTTTCCAAGTTTTCTAATATTCCAGGTTCTGCTTCATTATCCTTTTGACTTGGAAAGCATGCATCTTTTTTTGAATTATCTACCACAAATGTCCTTCTAAAGTCTTTGCCTTTATCAAAAGTTTGGAAATTATATCCCATACCACAAGTGTTGTCCTGGTAAGATTTATTTGACATGGGAGGGAAAAGAGAAACTCTTTCTTCATCACTTACTACATAGGTTTTTCTTGCTTTGTTCTTTTTGTCATGATGCTGTGAAATTTGTACTACATTTTGCTCACTAGTTTTCTGAAACACATTCTTCAAGGTGTTCAACTGATCAAGTTGTTTAGTCTCCAAAGTGAGCGTCTGATTTTCTGATTTACTATCAGCCAAAATAAGAGAACTGCTTTCTTCTGTAACTTTATCCCTTGCTTCACTATATAAAGATGAAGTAGTTTTTGATTGTACTTTTGACTTCTCTCTATTCTTATCAGTGCTTGAATTTCTCACTTTTCTAAAAGCTTTTTTCCCAGAAGCTTTAGTTTTATGACTACTTTTATTTTTGGCAGCTGTTTCAATTGTAACAATTTTGCTAATTTCGCCTGCAGTTATATCCATATCAGCTTCATATATTGTTTTCTGAAGCTGCTGCTCATCATTGGGGAGCACCATAGTGGGGAGTTCTTCATTAAGTTCACCTTCAGATTGATTCTGTGAGTTAAGATGACATCCATTTTGTTGTGTTTTAGTATCTATACCTTTAGAGTTGTCATTTATCTTGCTGCTATGATTTAACATATTATTTGAAACTACTTTTTGTTCCAAATCCACTGCAAGGGGAATTGCTGCAGGAAAATTACTAGATTCCCAAGAAGGAAGGCGCTTTTTTCTTTCAGTTACATTTCCAGATTGACTACTACTACGAGATCTTTTCTTTTTCTCTTGTCCAACATATTGAACATTATTTAGTTCACCTGCTGAGGAACATTTGGAACTGTCTTCTGGATGGGTCTGATGTTCTATAAAATAAATGGAAATAAATTTATTTCAGTAATAGATAGCAGGATTATTACATTTACATTTGATTACAAATTACTTCCTAAGAACAGCATGACTTCTGATTTTATAATCAGTGGCAAGTTTCTTTTCTTCTTCTTCTTTTTTAATTAAAACTTTTTATTTGCAAAACATATGTATGGGTAATTCTTCAACATTGACCCTTACAAAGCTTTCCGTTACAATTTTCCCCCCCCTACCCCCCACCCCTTCCCTAGATGGCAGGAAATCTACTACATATTAATTATGTTAAAATACTTGACAAATTGAATATATGTATACATATTCCCACACTTATTGTTGTGCAAGAAAAATCGTATCCAGAAGAAAAAAAAATCAGAGAAAGGAAACACAATGCAAGCAAACATCAATAGAGAGCATTAAAATGTTATGTTGTGGTCCACATTTCATATCCCTCTCTCTGGGTGTATATGGCTTTCTTTAATGAACAATTGGAACTGGTTTGAAATATTTCATTGTTGAAGAGAGCCATGTCCATTAGAATTGATCATCATATAGTATTGTTGTTGCCGTGTATAATGATCTCCTGGTTCTGCTCATTTCGCTCAGCAGCAGTTCATATAGGTCTCTCCAGGCTTCTCTGAAATTGTCCTGCTGGTTGTTTCTTATAGAGCAATAATATTCCATAACATTCCTATACCATAATTTATTTAGCCATTCTCCAATTGATGGGCATCCATTCAGTTTTCAGTTTCTAGCCACTACAAAAAGGGCTGCCACAAACATTCTTGCACAGGTGGGGCCCTTTCCTTCCTTTAAGATTTCTTTAGGATATAAGCCCAATAGAAACACTGCTGGGTCAAAGGATATACACAGTTTGATAACTTTTTGAGCATAGTTCCAAATTGCTCCCCAGAATGATTGGATCCGTTCACAGTTCCACCAACAAAGTATCAGTGTCCCAGTTTTCCCACATCCCCTCCAACATTCATCATTAACTTTTCCTGTCATTTTAGCCAATCTGACAGGTGTATAGTGGTACCTCAAAGTTGTCTTAATTTGCATTTCTCTGATCAATAGTGATTTGAAGCACCTTTTCATATGACTAGAAATAGTTTCAATTTCTTCATCTGAAAATTGTCTGTTCATATCCTTTGACCATTTATTGATTGGAGAGTGGCGTTAATTCTTATAAATATGAGACAATTCTCTATATATTTTAGGAATGAGAACTTTATCAGAACCCTTAAATGTAAAGATGATTTCCCAATTTATTGATTCCCTCCTAATCTTGTCTGAATTAGTTTTGTTTGCACAAAAAATTAACTTAATATTGTCAAAATTATCTATCTGGTGTTCAATTAAGAGTTCCAGTTCTTCTTTGGACATAAATTTATTCCATCTCCACAGGTCTGAGAGGTAAACTATACTATGTTCCTCTAATTTACTTATAATATCACTCTGCAAATCATGAACCCATTTAGATCTTATCTTGGATGTGTTGTTAGGTGTGGGTCAAGCACTAATTTCTTCCACACTAGTTTCCAATTTTCCCAGCAGTTTTTGTCGAATGGTGAGTACTTAATCCCAAAATCTGGGGTCTTTGGGTTTATCAAACACTTAATTGCTATAGTTAATGCCATTTTGTCCTGTGATCCTATCCTATGAGTGGCAAGTTTCTTAAAACTCTATGAGTTTATGACCACTGGCTAAAACAAAAATTAAATTATAAAAAGGTTTACTCAAAATGTTTACAATGTTGTCTAGAGATAAACAAGGACCAGTGGCCTGGGCTATCAAGAATCAGGAGACTAACCTTAGTCTAATCCCAAATTGTACTGAGTCATTGCCACACGTTTCTGAAACTTTGAGAAGAGGCATTAGTGGCTAACTTTGGCTCAATCCCTTATTTTACAGGAATATTTTTGCTCGTTTTAATCTGATGCCCTGAAGGCCAAAGTAATATGTGATTTTCATAAGAAGCTACTCTCCAAGGTATTCAAGATAGGGAAAGATGCTAACACGAGAGATTTTTTTGGACATGCTTTGCCTACAAAACTTTTTTGGATCAAAATAGTGATTTCACTGGAATGAGGAATAAGTTACTAGTGAAAAAAAGTCTCTACCAACATAGGCAGATACCTGCTCTACAATTTCTAGTACTAGAAAATTGCCTGGGACTTTGAAACCTGAAGCAACTTGCTTACAGTGCACCCATGAATTCTTCTTGAGTTGACTTGACTTTTTGATGTTTACCTGCATGCTCTGCAAACCTTTACTTGTGCATGCTCCAAAAGGAAAGGTATATGTTTTAAAAACCTAAAGGCCCCTAGAGAAGAGTCATCACTATGATGTACAACAGAGAGGTCTGTGGATACAGAGAAACGACTGGGCTTCCTAACTACAGAATTACATTCCTACATGATCACAAGATAAATATAAATCATGAGCTAGGCTTTTATAACAATCACAAGATACCAAGCTTTAGAGCTCCCAGTACAAGCTCCTCATCTTACAAATGAAGAAACAGAAAACCAGATAGGTGATAAAACACATACAAGGCCACACACAGCTGAGGAGAAATAACTGGCAGAACTGCAATTCAAACTGTCTCCATACTAAAAAGAAATGTTTTACTGTGTTGTTTACTAATTTTTACCATAGAGATATATACAGAGTGAAGGTAAAGGGCTGGAGCAGAATCTATTATGCTTCAGGTGAACAACAAAAAGCAAAGGTAGTAATCCTGATCTCAGATCAAGTAAAAGCAAAGATAGATCTAATCAAAAGAGATAAGGAAAGAAGCTACATTTTACTAAAGGGTACCATAGATAATGTAGCAATATCAATACTAAATATATATGCACCAAGTGGTAAAGCGTCCAAATTCCTAGAGGAGCAGATAAGAGAGATGCAAGAAGAAATAGAAAGCAAAACTATACTAGTAGGGGATCTCAACCATGCTCTCAGAATTAGATAAATCAAACCACAAAATAAATAAGAAAGAAGTTAGGGAGGTAAACAAATTGTTAGAAAAGTTAGGTATGACAGATCTTTGGAGAAAACTGAATGAAGACAGAAAGGAGTTTATTTTTTCTCAGCGGTTCATGGGACTTGTATAAAAATTGACCGTGTGTTAGGGCATAAAAACCCCTAAATCAAATGCAGAAAGGTAGAAATAATAAATGCATCCTTTTCAGATCATGATGCAATAAAAATCACATGCAATATAAAGCCAGGAGAAAATAAACCATAAGTTAATTGGAAATTAAATAATCTAATCCTGAAGAATGAATGGGTGAAAGAGAAAATCATTGACACAATCAATAATTTCATCCAGGAGAATGACAATAATGAGACAACATACCAAAATTTGTGGCATATGACCAAAGCAGCTATAAGGGGTAATTTCTTATCTCTAGATGCTTACTTGCATAAAATAGAGAAAGAGAAGATCAATGAATTGGGCTTACTATTAAAAAAATTAGAAAAAGAATAAATTAAAAACCCTCAATTAAATACCAAATTGGAAATTCTGAAAATAAAAGGGGAGATTAATAAAATTGAAATTAAGAAAACTATTGAGTTAATAAAACGGAATTGGTTTTATGAAAAAACCAACAAAATAGATAAATCTGTTGTTAATTTAATTAGAAAAAGGAAAGAGGAAAATGAAATTGTTAGTCTCCAAAATGAAAAGGGAGAATTTTCCACCAATGAAGAGGAAATTACAGCAATAATTATGAGTTACTTTGCCCAACTTTATGCCAATAAATTTAAAAATCTAAATGAAATAGAGGAATATTTACAAAAGTATAGATTGCCCAGGTTAACAGAAGAGGAAATAAATTAAATAGCCCCATTTTATTTTTTTTTTATTTTTTTATTTTTTTTTTTAATAAAGCTTTTTATTTGCAAAACATATGAGTGACTTTTCAACATTGACCTTTGCAAAAAAAAAAAAACTTTTTTTTCCAAAGCTTTTCCTTTCCCTCCCCCT
>JAJPUD010002735.1:0-14409 GCA_023553655.1 Myrmecobius fasciatus
CTAGGGGAAGCTGACAGTGGTCAATCACTTGAATTTGAGTCTGAATTGAATATGCAATAAGGCTTAAAACTCATCAGGTGTCCTCACTAAATAGAGAACCAATATGATGAGCCGACAGGATTGGTGAGGATGCCTGAAGAGAAGCAAACCAGTATGGGTTTATTAGTAGTAGTAATAGGAGATTAAAGCATTTATGCTGAACAGGCAGGAGGAATTGATTTTGTGGGTGTCTGCTGTACTTGTGGTCTAGAAAGAGTCAAAAAAAAAAAAAAAGGAACTATGCCAGCTCCATCCTTATGTTTGATAAGAATACATGTTTTCAGTTAGGAACTTTATGGGGTTTGTCCTATTCCCTTGGACCTTACCATATTCTCTGAATCTTTATCTAAACAAAAGCTTAATTTAAGACTAGACCTTGCTGCTGACCTCATTTTCTGTGTTAGGTCTTCATTTTTCTATCTACTTCTATTTTGAAGGTTTAGTTTTAATATCTTACCTTTTTAACATTCTGCACTTCAAATCTTGTTAGTTGTCTATTTAGCTAAACCAATGTATGGTCTTTTTTGTTCTGTTAGCAAATGGATTTGGCTAGGTTCTTAGGAATAGAATATGGTATGTTTCACAGGTGTGCTTTTTCCATCTGGAAATTAAAAAGGCAGGATTATGTACTTAATTTGTGTGTGTGTGTGTGTGTGTGTGTGTGAGAGAGAGAGAGAGAGAGAGAGACAGAGAGAGAGACAGAGAGAGAGAGAGAGAGTGTTACCAACTTCACTCTTTCTCCTCCAGAGCAATCCAGTGGCAAGATATAGATTAGGATAACTAGAGACTGCTCCAGATGTGGTGGGAGATCTTGGCCTTTTTAAGCTGCAGTCTTTCCCAGATCTCTGTTTCTCTGAGGCAATACAAATTCAGTGATTAAGACAAAGTAAGAAATGAGGCAAAGAATGGTCTCTTTTGCCTACTTTCTTCTCCCATCCTACCCCCCCCCAAAAAAAAATTCAGTCTGAGAGGGGATGACTCTCAGGGTTTCTGGGCAAATCAGAAATAATTGCTATTTACACTCATTCTGAGCCATCAGAGCCCAAATAATGACCCGTGAGGCTTGGGAATAATCCAAATGCCCATGAAAATAATGGTAAGTACTCTGGATCATAATTTATCATCTCTTTTTAGAATGTAATATATCCAAATCCTTCTGCTATTTTCTGACAAGTTAATGATGCTTGAAAAAGAAAGTCAAATGTAATTTTCTAGCTCAAATCCTTTCACCTGAGGAGATGACACTTTGTCTTCAGTTGTTTACCTTTTATGGACTACATATCTGAAAGCAAGTTTTCTTTTTAAATGACTTCATTTTCTACAGAACTCTTTGTATTTATTTCAGTGTTTTCCTTGTATCTTCTAGTGTTGTAAAACTAAATATCGTGCTTATAAAGAGTAGAAACTTCCTTAGTAGAACCAGGAGATCATTGTACATAGCAACAGCAAGATTATACAGTGATCAATTTTGATGGGCATGGCTCTTTTCAATAGTGAAATATTCAGGCCAATTCTAATGATCTTGCGATGAAAAGAGCCATCTGCACCCAGAGAAAGGGCTGTGGGAACTGAGTGTGGATCACCACATAGCATTTTCACTCTTTTTGTTGTTTGCTTGCAATTTGTTTTCTTTCTCATTTTTTTTCCTTTTTTCATCTGATTTTTCTTGTGCAACATGATAATTGTGGAAATATGTATATAAGAATTGCCCATGTTTAATATATATTGGATTACCTACTATCTAGGGGAGAGAGTAGGTGGAAGGGAGGGAAAAAAGTTTGGAACACAAGTTTTCACAAGGGTGAATGTTGAAAATTATCTATGCATATGTTTTGAAATTAAAAAAAGCTTTAATAAAAATAAGAATGGAAACTTCAGAGTTTATCAGTTAATTCATTGGTTAGTATCATTGATCTAATGTATACAGAGAAATGGACTAAACCTTGAGATAAGATACATGGGAAATATAAGATTTGTTCCTTGTCCTTAAGGAGCAACAACTGAGTTGAGGAACAGAATGTTTACAAGTAATATATTTTTAGACAACAAATAACACTGATTTTTTTCCCCCTTAAAATATGTCCATTGCTTTAGTGGCACCTTATTCAGAACAGTGGTATAGAATGATAAGAACAAGAAAGATTCCTTTCAAGACATGGATGGTTATTAACAAAAATGAAATGATATATGTAAAACACTTTAGAGTACTACATAAAGGCTAGATTAAAAAAAATTTAATATTTTTAAGAAGAAGTTGGCATAATTGTTAAGATTTGTGGAGAGAAGCTAATGTCCTGGATGGCAAAATCAGACCCTCAAAACCTCTCAATAGACTGAAATATTTAAAATTAAAGAAAATTAAATATAAAAGGAATAAATGTAAAACCATGAATTAAAAAAAAAATCACTGCATAAGCACAGGATGGGAGAGACATGAATAGTTTGATCAGGCAGTCATTCAGAAAATAGTAAGCATTTCTTGTGGGTCAGGCATTGTGCTAAGCACAAGTGAATAAAAGAAAAAAAAACAGTCTCTGCCTTCAAGAAAGGGAGATACCATGCAAATGACTATTTATATACTATAATCTATATGTACACACATATTATGTACTTTTATATACATAGTATATATGATATATAGTATATTCTATATGTGTATGTCTTTATATAGACACTGTATATATGCCAACAACTGGTGTGAGTGCTGGATGAAGCAGTGAGTGAAATAAATATGAGGCCAGGCGAATTCAAGCTTACATCTTGAACTGACTTTATTTCTTATAGCTTCCCTTTTGTACCCCACTGTAAGTATATTTTTCTTTGTTATACATTATACAAATGCCAGAAAACCACAGAAAATAAACCAAGGCTGTGGCATTAACTTGTTCTATTAGTCAAAGCCCATTCTGGGCCTTGTTATTTGTTTTCATTTTTTTTTAAATTTTATTTGCATAACATGTGTGGGTAATTCTTCAACAATAACCCTTACATAGCTTTCTGTTACAAATTTTTCCCCCCAACTCCCCACCCCTCCCCTAGATGGCAGGATATCCACTACATGTTAATTATGTTAAAATATTGGCAAATCGAATATATGTATACATATTTCCAAACTTATCATTGTTGTGCAAGGAAAATCTTATCTACACAAATGATATATCAGATAAAGGAAACACAATGTAAGCAAACATCAATCAAGGAGTATGAGAATGTTATGTTGTGGTCCACATTTCACATCCCTCTCTCTGGGTGTATATGGCTTTCTTCAGTGAACAATTGGAGGTGGTTTGAAACATTTCATTGTTGAAGAGAGCCATGTCCATCAGAATTGATCGTCATATAGTCTTGTTGTTGCCGTGTATAATGATCTCCTGGTTCTGCTCATTTCACTCAGCATCAGTTCATGTAAGTCTCTCCAGGCCTCTCTGAAATCATCTTGCTGGTCATTTCTTACAGAACAATAATATTCCATAATATTCATATACCATAATTTATTCAGCCATTCTCCAATTGAAGGGCATCTATTCAATTTCCAGTTTCTAGCCACTACAAACAGGGCTGCCACAAACATTCTTGCACATGTGGGGCCTTTTCCTTCCTTTATGATTTTTTTGGGATATAAGCCCAATAGAAATGCTGCTGGGTCAAAGGGTATGCACAGTTTGATAACTTTTTGAGCATAGCTCCAAATTGTTCTCCAGAATGGCTGTATCTGTTCACAGCTCCCCCAACAATGCATCAGTGTCCCAGCCCTCCCACAACCCCTCCAACATTCATCATTAACTTTTCCTGTCATTTTAGCCAATCTGACAGGTGTGAAGTGGTATCTCAGGGTTGTCTTGATTTGCATTTCTCTGATCAATAGTGATTTGGAGCACCTTTTCATATGACTATAAATAGTTTTAATTTCATCCTCTGAAAATTGTCTGTTCATATCCTTTGACCATTTATTGATTGGAGAATGGCTTGAATTTTTATAAATATGAGACAATTCTCTATATATTTTAGAGATGAGACCTTTATCAGAACCCTTAAATGTAAAGATGATTTCCCAATTTATTGCTTCCCTCCTAATCTTGTCTGCATTGATTTTGTTTGTACAAAAACTTTTTAACTTAATATAGTCAGAGTTATCTATCTGGTTTTCAATTAAGAGTTCCAGTTCTTCTTTGGACATAAATTTATTTCATCTCCATAGGTCTGAGAGGTAAACTATATTACGTTCCTCTAATTTACTTACAGTATCGCTCTTTATATCCAGATCATGAACCCATTTAGATCTTATCTTGGTATGTGGTGTTAGATGTGGGTCAAGCCCTAATTTCTTCCACACTAGTTTCCAGTTTTCCCAGCAGTTTTTGTCAAATAGTGAATACTTATCCCAAAAGCTGGGGTCTTTGGGTTTATCAAAAACCAAATTGCTATAGTTATTGCCTAGTTTGTCTTGTGATTCTATCCTATTCCACTGATAGACTACTCTATTTCTTAGCCAGTACCAAATGGTTTTGATGACCACTGCTTTATAATATAGTTTTAGATCTGGTACAGCAAGATTTTTTCTTAGGGAGTTGATTAATAGCTTGTTCTATTTCTTTTTCTGAAATAGGGCTATTTAAATAATTTATTTCCTCTTCTGTTAATCTGGGCAATCTATATTTTTGTAGATATTCCTCCATTTCATTTACATTATCAAATTTATTAGCAAGCTATTCTTGCTAGGTTTTGGAAGCTCTTATTTTTCTTATCTTGAATGTGAATGAATAAAAAGTATTTAAGTACTTACTATTACCAGACAAACACTATGGTAGATAATAACACAAAAGAAAAGATAGTTCCTGCCTTCAGGATGTAAGAATCATACTTTGGTCAGGAAACACCACATACCAAATACTGAATAGGGCCTTGGGAGGAATAGATTGTCACAGCCCACCCAAGGAAATGGTAGAATTGATCTGAATTGGGAGGGAAGAGGAAAGAATGCACTATTTTCGAGGGGAAGCTTTCTTTCCAGACACAGCAATATAATTGGTAGGACTGGGTTAATACAGGAAAGTAAGAAATCAAATAGTTTGGTGGTTATGACTTGCTTGTGTAAGATGTAGATAGCCATATACGTAATGCATGTTCACAAGGGTTGTCTAAATGATCTCTGGAATCTATCCCACTCCTCTCCAAAGGAGATCAAAATTTCTGCCTTGAAGGAACAAGGCTGTGGCTGGGTGTTTGTTCCTTCTCTATCTCAGGTTTTATGGATTCAGTTATCATTTCTACACTGATGGTTTTCTAAATCTGATGAGGTCAAGTAGCAATTCCTAGTTAGAAATATATATATGTAATAAATTCACAAAGGTTTCTCTTAACCAAAAGCAACATTTACTTAGAAGAGGATATAAACAAAATGAAGAGGTAAAAATAGGCATCAGGAATGATAAATATGAAATAGATTTGTAAGAGCAATAGGGTTAGCAATGAAAGAGATTTGGAAGAAGCCACTAAAGAAACATACAGTGAGGTATGAGTACACCATTGTCTAGCAGGTTAAATACATAGAGTTTAATAGATTAACCAGTTAGCTATAGTTAAGGGAAAAGACACTATTAAAAGGAAGACACTATGAGAAAGGAAATAAGAGCACCTTATAGTGGACTTAGTCCTGAAAAGGATTTAGCAAAGATCTTTATCATAAGCATATCTTTACTAGGAGAAATATAATCTTGGGGGTTTCTCAGGGGAGGAGGGAAATAAAGGTGGGAACATGGATGTACATTGAGATGTTGAGATTGCCTTGAAGACACTGATAAAGGCAGTTTGAGAAAACCTGGCTTCCCATCACTGGCAACGTAAAGATGCCAATCAAAGCAGTCTGGGCACATCATGTTTGCCTTAACTATGGTATTAATAATTAAGTTCTCAAGATGTGCTTCCTGAAAAAGCTCATTTCAGGAATCACATCAAATCTAGGCTTAAATCTCAGACTGGATTTCCTGTATACATTTTAAACTCAAACTGAACTCTTATCTTACCCTCCAAACTCTACCCATTTCTAAACTCCTCTAATTCTATGGAGGGTTCCACTATCCTATAAGTCTCTCAGACTCACAATCAAGGAGTAATCCTGGATTCCTCACTCTCTCATCTCTCATATTCAATCTATGGCCAATCAATTTCATCTTTGTAATATCTTTTGAATAATGCCCTCCTTTATTGCTGCCATCATCTTGGTGCAGGAACTCATCTTCTTTCTTGGACTACTACAACAGCCTATTGATGAGTTGACCTGTGTGTGGGACAAGACCACTAGCTCAAACAAATCAAGGAGATTTCTCAAGGTAAAAGTAGAAAGGAATTTTATTAAGATCCAATAAGAAAGGGCGTCTCCCTCCCCATAAGCAGTTAGGCAAGGAGAGGTGAGGCCTAGTTAACAGACAAAAATTATATAGGGGTCTGGGGTAGCACTCCCTATAGACTCTGCCCTGATTAGCCAGCACAAATGACATCACATTCTAAGTAATAAATGAGGAAAAACTTCTAACCCAACCACATCTTTAGGATTACTAAATTATCTTAAATGAGAGTTTCAGGGCCAAGGTGGCTCCAACTTAGTCTCACAAAGATCCCACTCCTTATAAACCATGTGATTTCTGGAGAAAGAAACCTGGCCCTGGGGCACAGCCGACCTTCACTCAATTCTTAGAACCTGTCTCCATCTTGTGAGACAGCTTTCAGTTCACTTCATTCACCTGCCTCAAATCTCTCCACACTCCAATCCATTTCTGATATTTAGCTGTTAAAATTTCTTAAAGTGCATTTCCAACAATCTCAGGTCTCTCTTCAACAAACTTTAGTGGCTCTCATCACCTTTAGGAAGAAGTACAAAATCTTTTGTTTGGTGGGCTTTTTAAAATTAATTTAAAACTTAAATACAATAGAAAAAAGTATTGCCACATGCAAAGCAAAACATAAGAGATGATTCAAAATATGAGACAATAAATTTCTATTTCAAGAAACCCTATATAATAAATATTGCAAATTGTGTTTAGAACTATGCACCTTTTCTTTCTTTCTTTCTTTCTTTTTTTTTGCTGAGGCAACTGGGATGAAGTTACTTGCCCAGAATCACACGGCTAAGAAGTGTTAAGTGTCTGAGGTCAGATTTAAACTCAGGTCCTTCTGACTTCAGGGTTGGTGCTCTATCCACTGTGCCACCTAGCTGCCCCACAGCTTTTTATTTTCAAAATATAAACATAATAATTTTCAACATTACCCTTGTCAAACCTTGTGTTTCCAATTTTTTCCCTCCCTTCCCTTCACCCTCTCCCCTAGACAGTAAGTAATCCAATATATATTGAACATGTGCAATTCTTCTATACATATTTCCACAATTATCATGTGTGGGACAGGTGCTAGACCCCCCCCCTTCCCCAAATTAACTAACCAGAGACATTTTCAGGTACAAAGAGAAAGCATTTATTTAGTCCCTGCAGGGAGAGGCCCAGACACACATCTGGGAGCCATCCCAACTCCGGCCATGTGCTTGTGGAACCTGACCAGCTTCTGGCTTGTCAAGATTTAAATAGCAATTTTCACTGGAATGACTAAAAGGACATAACCATCCTTGACCAATGGTCACCAATGTTGATTGCTTCCTGTGGGTCATGCAACTTCCTGAGGGTCTGACCTTTAGAGACCATGTGATTCCCTGCAACCCAAGGTCCAAGACCTGATCTTCTGGCTCTGGGTATAGGGATTATGTGGCTTAGTCTCAATCAGAGAAAGCTTCATCCAATCAGTCCGATTCAATCATGTCACACAAGAAAAATCGGATCAAAAAGGAAAAAAATGAGAAAGAAAACAAAATTATGCATCTTTTCATTGTTTCCTTGGAGGTTTTCTTTTGTTCCCTCCTGTGCATTTTTTACTTTATTCTTTTTTTCCCCCTTTTTCCTCCCTCCACCTTCTCCAAGAAGATTACAATTAAGCACAGGTATATGCATACATATACATATATGTCAATATCTATAATCATATGTATATATGCATACACATAGTCATATACATCTATGTAGGACCATACTATACTTATTTGCCCTGTTTCTCTGAAGATAGCATCATTCTTCATAAGTCCAAGTCTTTCCACATTTTTCTAAATTTAACCATCTCATCATTTCTACACCACAAAATATTCCAACATTATAGTTTAAAACTTTACTTCTACCTGCTATCTAGCCTTGCTATTACTTAACCTACCCCACCCACAAGCATTACTCCCTTATCTTCTCAACCCTTTCCCTCCCTCTTCATCCCATTTCCATTAATCTATATATGTTTCTATGCTTCCCTTATACTATTCCCTTACTCTTATTTTTTTTTTTATAAATTTGGAAAAATTTCATGCCCTCCTAGATAGATGTTTTATATAGACAGATACACACACACACACACACACACACACACACACGAATATTATAGAAATGTATTGTTTCATTCCTAATTTGAGTTAGATTCTGGAAATACTGCCCCCCCTCCCCCATCAAATTCCTCTGTATCAGTTCTTATATATCATTTGCATAACATACTCTTTTTACCTTTTCCTACATGGTCTTCTTTAGAATCATATCATACTTAGCTCTACCCCAATCTTTCTTTTGAATTACCAAATTACTAATGACAATCTTAAGAGTATGGTTTGATTTCCATATATAAAAGTTTGTCCTTACTAAGTCCCTTGAAATTAGTTTTTGATGTTTATATTTCTTTTGGATCTTATAATGTCAAATTTTCTATTTAGTTCAGGTCTTTCTGCAACAAAATCCTGAAAATCTGGCAATTCACTTAATGTCCTTTTTTTCATTCAGGATTCTGCTTAACTTTGGGAGTATAATATTTTCTGCCCTAATCTTTTTTGCTCTTTGATTATACAGTGTTCCAAGACCTGTTGTCTCTGAATGTAGTCATTGATAAGCCTTGTATGACTCTAATCATGGCCTCTAATTATTGGATTGTTGTTTTCTTGTTTGTAATATTCTCTCTTTGATCTGGAGTTTTAGAACTGGTTGTAGGTTTTCCTAATGGGATCTCTCACAGGGACAATCAATGAATTTTTTCAATTTCTCTTTTCTCCTCTTGTTCTAACACTTGAGGACAATTTTCTTTAATTACTTCTTATGTTTTTGCATCAAGATTCTTTTTTTGATTGTAGCTTTCAGTTAGTCTTTTCTTGATCTGTTCTCCAGATCCTTCTGTTTTTCTTATGTCTCACATTCTTTTTATTTTTTCTATTTTATTATTTCTGGTCTTGGTCTATTTTTATTATTTCTTGCTGGCTTCCCCTTGCCCAATTCTAGTTTTCAAGGCATCACTTTTTCTTGTAAGATTCTAGATCTCCTTTTCTACTTGGTTTACTTTATTTTCATAATCTTGTTTTTCATGGGTTGTTTTTTTTTTAATTTTTCTTCAATCTCTCATTTGATTTTAAAAATCTTTTTTGAGTTCTATGAATTATTTTTGGGCAGTTGACCATTTAACATTACTTTTTTCGGGTAGAAGAGGCTTTTTTTAAACTTCAGCATCATCATCTGAAGATGAATCCTCATAGTAACTTCCTATGGTTGGGTTCCCTCTCCTTTGCCTATTCATTTTTTTAAAATTTGTATTTGTAGAAAACTGTAGAAATATAGCAATAATCCTAAGGTCTCCTGACCTTAGAGCGCTATTGTTCTAATAATGAATCTATGATTCTAAAGTTTTCTGGCCTTAAGAAAAGTTCTACAAACACTGCTGTCTGTCAGATAGATAATCTGCTGGTCAGTGATAACCAAGTACCTGAGACAACAGTGAATAGATCACTCCTCAGTTCTATCATTGGGCCATAGAATCAACATGTCAGTGACATGAAGAACTGGATCTCTTTGTATTTTCCTATAAATTTGTCTTCTTGCTCCTGGTTCTTTGCTAAAATACATTTGAACTTAGCCTGCTTCAAATGGCCTTACAATTACAATAAACTTTGCCTCTTCACTTGGAGATGGGTTCAAGTCTGCAAATTCTTTTGAGACACGAAACTAGACTGCGACCCCAACCTTTTGGGGTCTCCTTTTGAACCTCAACATAATCACCTTCAGTCCTGTGGTATGGTGCCTCTGACTTCAGGTTCTCCTTCAGTTCTCCCCTCTGACCTGGAACCCAGAACACCACCCTCCTGTAAGTGCCTGCAGCCAACAGAGTCCCTGCCACATTGCTTCTGCACTTACCAGGTGTATATATGTTGGTCCTTCTTGCCCAGGAATCCCGGCATTTCTTATCAGCAGGTGGACTCCTCAAACCATCTAGGAGGTGAAAACTTCCTGTGGCTAGGGCCCTGATTATCTTACCACCCAGCTAGCTCCAGAGCTGGCTGCTTTTTGTTCCATTGAAACTAGCTTGGAGGTGTTTATACTTCACAAGGGACAAACTTCAGTCTTGGTATCTTTCTTGGTTCTTCTGATTGTCTCAGGAGGATCACTGTTCTGCCCCAACTCTTGTTGATTTTTAGTATACTATATTCTTCCTGAGGTGCATTTTTGTCTTGTGGAGGAAATCTGAAGAGCTTGGGATTTTTTTGACCTACTCTGCCATCTTTTCAGAATCCTCTGCCTTGTTTGATGTTTTTTTTTAATTGTAATATCAAATTCAATTTTATTGTATTTTCAGTTCTAAATTTTCTCTTTCTACCCATTGAAAAGGCAAGAAAAATAAAACTCATTGCAAATGTGTATAGACATGCAAAACAGATGTCTGCATTAGTCATGATCCCCCCCCACTGAAAAAAAAAGCAAGAGAAACAGAAAAAAATGTTCAATTTGTACCCTGAATTCAGCAGTTCTCTTTTTTTGTATCCCCAGTACCTACAACAATATATGCTTACTTATTGGCTGACTTGAAGAGGAGTATAATACTACAATTTTATCAGCTCACCTTAAAAACTGCTAGTCCTGGGGTTCGAGTCCAGAAAAAAAAGTTACTTCCCTAGTTACTAGGTCTTAGCTTAAACTCTGGAAGAGAACAGCTTCAGACTTACACTAGTCAGCTTGGCCTGTTGCTAAATGCTTATTACATAAATATAAATGAGTAAACCCATTATTCAAGTGAACAGAAATGGAAGTTATAAAGAGATTGGAATATATTAAATAATATGTGAGAATGAGCTCTCTTTGCTGAGAGAGAGGGAAAAAGAGAGAGACAGAGACAGGGAGACAGAGAGAGAAAGAGAGAGGGGCTCTAATCTCACTAATGGGAAAAGTCTTCTAAATTTTTTGGTAGGTAAATTGGTAGTGAGAAATATTTTTACACTTCCAAAGTTTTTTTTCTTCTCCCCATAAGCCCTGTGTTTCCCTATTAGTATCTTTCCTCAAGCTCTGGGACCAACTCCATTTTCTGGATAGGGTATTTGGTATCATCTGCTCAGCATTCTATTATTCAGGTATGTCTTGTACAAAGTAGCAAACAAAAATATCCTAAACTTGGGTGAAAACCAGATTATACCTGAAATAGTGACAATATAATCCCAGTGACTAATACAGTACTTTATAAGTACTTAGTAAGTTATTTTACTAAATTGTTGTAACAGAAGTCAATAGGTAATGTCAGGTTTCAAATCCCAATTCTTCTATTTATTAGTTATAAAGGCCAAGGTCTCCTACTGCATCTGGGGCCATTTCAATCATCTTGAGCTATGTCTTGCTACTGTACCCAGATGGCTTTGAAAGAGAAAGTGAGGGTGGTGACTTTGCATTGCTCTTCTTCACAGAAATCCAATTCACTTGCATGTCATGGTATCACCTCTCTGATGTCAGGTTCTTCAAGATTGAAGGACAAACAACTGACCCCCAATCAAGTCACTTAACCTTTCTGAGATTCAGTTTCCTCAATTATAAAATGAAGGGCCTCCTTCATTTAAATTCCACCTACTCCAAGTCCTTTCCTAGACCCCATACCTTTCTGCTAGTAACTTTCTCTTAGAAATCTTCCATCTAGAAATATCCATTTATATATTGTCTCCTTCATTTGAATAAACTCAAGAGTAAGGAGTTGTTTCATTATTCCCTATAATCCCAGTACATTTATAGTACCTGGCACTCAAAAAAACCCTGCTGATTGGATGACTGACTTCATGATCTCTAAGATCTCTTTCAGCTCTAAAATTATGATCCTATGATGACATCATAAAAGAACAGAACACTAGCAAGCATAAGTATTATTTGTTATTTGTAGGTCACCGACAAGATGACATGCATCTACTCTTCTAACTTCCCTCCTTACCCTGTAAGAGGAAAGAGGGGTGATTGCTTTATTGTTTATATTCCATTTGGGGGACGTTTTTCTGATGTCCCATATGTCTCTAAAGTTCAATACACAGTGTACTTTCTTCACTGCTTCCCATCTTCTAATGCCCAGAAATCCTACTTTCATTCATCGTACTGGCAGCAGTATAAGAAGGTAAGAATATTAAATCACTGTATTAGTTTCTTTGGAGCACATTTTGCCAGTTTTCCTGTATACATAGCTGCTTCTCTATCCACTAGGCCATGCTACTTCTTACCAAAGGTAAATAAGGAGTTAATTACCTACCTAAAATTTACCTGCTACTGAAAATAGTTTTTGAGGGGTAAGTAATCAAAGTAAGATGTCTGTCTGACTTATGTGAAAACTTCCTAGGCTTGGTTCCAAAGGGGTGTGAACCTGGTTCATAGCTCTGAGGAAAAAAAAGTTGTATGATTTTCCAGTGTATCAGAGAAAACTCTCACTTCACCTAGGAAAAGTATTGAAAAGTCTTCAAAAGTCAGTATTTGTTGAGCTAGATTACTAAATGGAATTCTTGCTAAGAAATTTGTAGAATTTCAATATGATTTATCAACTTCCCAATTAAATTATATAAAACTTTCTAAATAGCATGGCTTATATTTAGGCAAATATCAGCTTGGTAGTTTTGTAAAGTTAGTATCTCAAGATATTGAAATAAACAATAAACACCATAGAATCAGCAGTTGGTAGAGAATAGGTGGATAAAAAGAAGTTATGTTTGATAAATCAAGTATTTGCTGTGTACCTATTCTTCCTAGACACATATTACATAACCTGTATAATTTATTGATTTGTCAGAGCTTGTGCTCCCTTTGGCATATGGTCTTAAAGAATTTAGTTTCACTTCCACACCCCAATGAGACTTCAGAGCAGATTAACAGATAATCTAAAAACAGTACTTAAAATGACCTATCATTTTTAATCAGTTTAGCAGTTAAAAGCTTGTCTTCCAAGGCTGTGATATAATTTAAGTGTTCTTATGAGTTTTGATCCTCCTATCCTAATGTTAAGACTTGGATCCTACAGATTATATAGCCCAATCCATATAAATGAGACAGATCCCCAAAATTAAGTGGCTTGCTTATAATAGAATCATATAAGGAGTCAGAGGCTAAGCTAAGATTTAAACTGAGGTTGTTATATTTTAAATACAGAACTTTATCACATTGATTTCATCCATAAAGGAATCCTATGACTCCAATTCTTTTTTTTTTTTTTCAAATGGCAAGAGCATTTAAGTAACTACTGAAAATTACTCTTAAACTGTCATTTTGCTAATGAGACCAAATAAATTTGAAGAAAAACACAATCTCTCTCATTTGTGAATGTATCATCATTTTCCTTTATTTTTTCTCAATTACATGTAAGTAAAAAATTTTAACATGTGTTTTTTAAATTTTGAGTTTCAAATTCTCTTCCATTCTTCCTTTCCTCTCCCATCATTGAGAAGGCAAGAAATTTGATATAGATTATACATATGTAGTCATATAAATCATTCCCATATTATGTTACAAAAGAAAATGTAGGTTTAAAAAAAAAAAAACTCCAAGAGTAATAAAGAAAAAAAAAGCATGCATTCAGAATCTATCAGTTCTTTCTCTGGTGGTGGATAGCATTTTTGATCATGATCTTTTGAACTTATCTTGTTTCAGTGTATTGGTGAGAATAGCTAAGTTATTTGGTTGATTATCATGCAATATTGCTAATATTGCTATTACTGTGTACAATGTTCTCTTGGTTCTGCTCATTTGCATCAGTTTATGTCTTCCACAGGTTTTCCTATAATCAGCTTGCTCATCATTTCTTATAGCACAATAGTATTCCATCACAATCATAGGCCACAACTTGTTCACTCATTCCCCCATTTATGGGCATCCTTTCAAATTTCAATTCTTTGTTACCACAAAAGAAGCTTCTACAAATATTTCTGTACATATACACCCTTTTCATTTTTTTTTTTTAACTTTTTAGGATATAGGCCTAGTAGTAGTAGTAGTAGTAGTAGTAGTAGTAGTAGTAGTAGTAGTAGTA
>JAJPUD010002735.1:14419-122498 GCA_023553655.1 Myrmecobius fasciatus
GTATGCACAGTTTGATTACCTTTTGGTTCTAGTTCCAAATTGCTTTCCAGAATGTTTGGATCAGTTCATAACTCCTTCAACAGTGCATTAGTGTCTCGATTTCCCACATCCCCTCCAAGGTTTATCATTTTCCTTTTCTGTCATATTAATCAATCTGATATGTATTAGGTTGTACCTCTGAGTTCTGTTAATTTACATTTCTCTAATCAATAATGTCTTAGAGCATTTAAATAATACGACTAAAGATAGCTTCGATTTCTTCTTTTGACAACTGCCTTTTCCTATTTGACCATTTATCAACTGGGGAATGACTCATATTCTTATAAAACTGACTCATTTCTCTTTATGTGAAAAATAAGACCGTATCAGAGAAACTTGCTGTTATTTTTTTTGCCAGTTTCCTGCTTTCTTGGCTGCTTTAGTTCTGCTTGTGCAAAACCTTTTTAATTTGATATAATCAAAATTACCCATTTTACATCCTGTAGCGCTCTCTTTTATTTGATCATAAATTCTCTTATCCATAAATTTGACAGGTAATGTATTTCATGATCCACTAATAGGCTTTTATCACTCTTTATATCTAAATCATGTATTCATTTTGATCTTTAAGACTTAAGAAGTTTGTATGACCTCAATTCTTCAGGAATAATTCTTGGATCCCTGTCTAGGAGGCCTAACAATTATTCATCCAACTTGCATAGTCTTTGTTTGCTTCCTTTTTTTTTTTTTTAAACTGGTTTGATTTGATTTTTCTTTTGCAGCATAACAATTGTATAAATGAGTATACAATTCTTTCTGGGGGAGTAGAGTCTGGTAGAAAGGATACCTGTTTTAGCCATTGAGCCGAGGTTGCTGGTACCTTGTGGCTTTCAGTTTATCCTGGCCCTCTTTTTATTTTATTTTTTTAAATATGTTTATCATTTATCTGGTGAACTCACAACTAAATTTAAATTTTAAAAAAGCCAATATTATCCAATAAGAATACAAATTATTAAATCCTAGTTTTCTCTTAAAAGTCTATTCTAATAGAGGCATTCCATTGGAGAAATGGATAGATACAAAGAATTTAATACTTCAGAAAATATATGGAAAAGTTAAATTAACATTTCCATGTGATTGGACTCAATTACACAGGAGTATTTCTTTTCTTTCTTTCTTTTTTTTTTTATTATAGCTTTTTATTTTTCAAAACATATGCATGGACAATTCTTCAATATTAGCCCTTGCAAAACCTTATGTTCCAATTTTCTCTCCCTTCCCCCACACCCTCCCCTAGATAGCAAGTAGTCCAATATATGTTAAACATGGAAGAAATATGTTAAATCTAATGTATGCATACTCATTTATACAATTGTTATGCTGCAAAAGTTATGCAAAAAGAAGAAATGCAGTTAAAAAAAAAAGAGGCAAAATAAAATGCAAGCAAGCAACAACAAAAAGAGTGAAAATTATATGTTGTGAACCACATTCAGTTCCCACAGTCCTCTTTCTGGGTGTAGATGGCTCTCTTCATCACTGAACAACTGGAACTGGTTTGAGTCATCTCATTGTTTAAGAGAGCCACGCAGGGGCAAGGGCAATTCTTTAAAAAAAAAAAAAATTCAAGACAACAGTTACAAACTAATATAATAACATTATTCAGTAATTATTTTAGAGAAATTATTAAGTCTAGTAGCAGCCTCCTCAGGGATCACTGGTTGTAATGGATAACTTTTCCACGAAGCCCCCTTGGATAGAGATAGATAAAGGCCATTCTGAGGTTATTTGGAGGAATAATTGTTAGGTCCCTTGGACCTCGGATTTAATAATTATTCATGAAGAATTGAAGAGATAGGATTCCTTCCCGGCCCTAAATCAACTTGGTTGAGCTTTGTTATTTCGAATAAGATGACCTTGGTTTGAGTCCTAGCTCAGCACCTATTCAAGTCACTGAATTTTTAGGGCCTCACTCATCCACATAAATTGGATTATGTAACCTATAAAATCCAACTCTAAAATTATGATCCTACAGAATTCATTACAACATGAAACTGTACCACAACCTAGTAAGTTATCGATTGAAATAAACAGCAAGTTGTCATTGCTAGATGTAATATCTTAAAATGAACAAAAGTCCTTAATTATCTTCAACTGGACAACTCAAGCCTCAGGAAAATCATATTGAATCTCAAAAAATACATTCTAGAAAGCACTGAAAAGCATATGGCTACACTTTTCTTCCTAATTTTCTTAAGGGTTAAAATTAAACATCAATTTATTAGCAAGACAATTATATCTTTTGGACCACTTTAACAGATTCTCAGGTGTTAATCTGGCTGCCACTAGTTTTGCTATCTTCTTCCTACAGGAAAGAATTTCTATGCAATAACCACCGGAAGCTTTCAACATAACAAATCCGTAGTAAGTGTCTACAACTACAACTCCCAGCAGGCGGCCTGGGCTCTATGCCGCCCATCTAAAAGTCCGAGGATACGGGAGGGCGCCCACTTCTGTGAATGGCCTGGCGGGATTTGTAGTCCTCAAAATAGTTTTGGATACGAGAGGTCTCGTGCGCAAGTCTCCGCCCCCTTTTTTTCCTCCTACTCCACCCCACGTTAATCCCACGTATCCCCGCCCCTCTCCCCCAGCGCGTGCCTACGCCCCCTCCCCTCCCCCCGGCGTCCCAGGGCGCAGGCGCGCGCACGCTCCCGGGCCCGGTGGGCGGGAGGGGGGTGGGGGGGTAGGAAGGGAAGAGTGGGGTGGGGGGGGTGTGGTTAGATATCTACCCGGCGCTGCCGGCAGCTGCGGGGCGCGAAGAGCGGTGCGGCCTAGTGACAAGGCGAGCAGGCTCTGCACTGACCCCGGGGAGGGCGAGAGTGGCCGGAACTGAGCCGGAGAGAACGGTCGGGCAGAGAAAGCGGCTAAGGCCGGGAAGCGGCAGCGGGAGGGCGGCCGGCGGGACAACCCCGGCCTAGGCCCGGCGGAGATGTCCGGCTGCTGTGCTTGTACCTGTGCGGCCGCGCGACTCATCACCTCCTCGCTCGGCTCCGCGCAGAGAGGTAACAAAGTAGTCCCTCTTCCTCCTTTCCCCAACCTTGCGGCGGGAGACGACTCGCTCGCTCCGGGACTAGTTTGTCCGCCTGACAGCGGGATCTTTCTCGGTCAGGGGACTAGGCCGCCTTCTTCGGGCCGTCTCGCTTGTCCCCTCGCCTCCCAGGACGGTCCGCCCCCACGTTCCCTCTCCTAACAAATGGGGAGCTCAGCTAGCCCCTCTCCTCTGAAGTGAACCCGTGGTTTCCCATCGCAGTCTCCGAGGGAAGACTCTTAGGGATGAGGTTAAGCAAACTCAGATCACCGTGTCACTGGGAGAAATCGAGGAAGCTGCAAACAGCTGCTCGAGTCCCTCCGCCCCCCCTCCTGTCCCCTCCCCCAAGGTCCCCACTTATGATTTGTTAGCCAACTTATCCGTGGAGGGGCGGGGGGGGGGGCTGTGTGTGCGTGCCTGTGTACGTGAGAGCCTGGACTAATTTCTTAGGGTGGGGGTGGGGATTAGTCAGTCTCCCGAGGCTTTTGCACAGCCTGGGCTTCCTTCGGAGCCGTCACTTTGCAACCTCTGGGGCATAGGCCTCTTTGAGAGCCTCACAGGTCATGTCCCTGTCATTGTGTTGTATTGCTCACACACAAACATAAACAGGCCTCACAAGACTTAATGAACCTTGTGATCCCTTTAGGAAACTGATCCAAAAGCAGTTCTGCCAACTTTAAGAATGAGTTGATCGAGATCAGGAAACATTTCCCCTTGAAATTTTCTTTTGGGGGATGGTGCGGGGGAGGCCGAGAGAAGGCAATGGGAAAAAGGGGAACATACTAACTTCTCTGTGAATATTACCATAGACACCCTTATGTGTGTTTTTCTGGCCCCCATTAGGGGTAGCATGGAATTGCTGTCAGCAAGTGGTTTCTCTCCCCCCCCCCCAAAGTGTAAAAGAGATGGAATAGCAACCAAATAGCTTTTCTCAAACAAGCTTGTGTACCTATCCCAAAAGTGTCATAGGCTTAAAGTAAATGTGGCCTAGACCTACATAATCACTTCCTGCCTAGTAAGACAAATTTGTAATCAGAGGATTATGATATTTATTAGCCTTTCCTTTTAAAAAATTCTGGAACAGTAAAATATTTCTCTTGCATATTTTTTTGTGAAAGTTTTAATAGGAGATTTTAGTAACAATTTCTCAATCATAGTATTCAATTTGGTTTAGGCCTATGTTTTACTGTGTCTAAGTTTGATTACAGATTATTGATCTCTACAGGTAGAACTCCCTTTCCAAGAATCAGTTTTGTAACTACAAGTAATTGAGTCCTTAGGGTTTAGATTGTCCGATACAGTTTAGGAAATTCTCTGGAAGAAATATTATATAATTTTAAAAGAGGGTGATAATGGAGGAGAGTGGAGTTTTTACTCATGGTGCTTTAAAATTTTTTTCTGAAAAAAATAGCATATTAGGATTGTCACCTGTAGGCATTACTCTTAGTATGTATAATAACTAGCATTTACAACATAATAACCAGATACCTTACATATATTTCTTTTGATCCTCAGAAAGAACAACTTTAGGTAGGAGGTATAGGGAGTATTATTATCCCCATTTTACAACTGAGGAAACTGAGACAAACAGGTTAAGTGACTTGTCCATCACACACAGCTAGTTATTAAGTACCTGACTCAGGAATTTTATTCTGGTTTTACTGATAATACAAACCCAGCACTCTTTACACTGGGGCATTAGTATATACTAACAGTAGTTTTTTCAAATGTTGAATCTTAAAAGTTGTAAGAGTAATGTATAATAAAACTTTAAAAAATGTTTATAGTTGGGGCAGCTAGGTGGAGCAGTAGATAGAGCACCAGCCCTAAAGTCAGGAAGACCTGAGTTCAAATCTAGCCTCAGACACTTAACATTCCCTAGCTGTGTGACCCTGGGCAAGTCACTTAACCTCAATTGCCTCAGCAAAAAAAAAAAAAAAGTTTATAGTGGCCATATCATGCATTTTTTACAGCCATATCTGACTCTTTACAGCCCCATTTGAGTTTTTGGTTGTTTTTTTTGTTTTTTGGCCAGAGATACTGAAATGATTTGCCATTTCCTTCTCCAGTTTATTTTACAGATGAGGAAACTGAGGCAAAGCGGATTAAGTGACTTGCTGCATCTAATAAATGTCTGAGGCCAGGTTTGAACTCATGAAGATGAGTTCCCAATTATAAGCCCAGTGCTCTATCCAATATACCATCTAGATGCCCTTAGACTTGTTAATTTCCTGATGAAACTGTCTATATTTATATCCACTAAAATAATTATAAACTTGATGCTAACTTCATTTTTCTAAGATACTATTAGAAAGTTCTTTTTAAAATAAAGCTTGTATCTTCGGTAACTAATAAAATTGAATGTCTTGTATAAACTGCAGTTATTAATTTAATAAGTATTGATTTTATTATTTGGGAAGGAAGCAAAGTGAATGTGAAGTAATAAACTCAGTGAAGTACCATACTTCATGGCAGATGATCTGTTGTTCATTTCATTTTTTTGACTTTCTAAAGGAAATTTGAAGGCTGTTAATTGGTAAATGGTAATGGCAAATGACACCACATATATATCTTCTACCAGAAAAGGGTAAGCTATGTCCATGAATGTATGGCATAGGCATGCCTGGCATATTGTTGTTATGATCAACATGGTTATGTTTATAATGGAACCATAATGTTTCATAATATTGATATAATGTTATTTGGCTGAACCTGATTTATATTCCTATACAATATATTCTTATAATGTTTTGCCTAATGTCATGTTTTTGCAAAACCAATTAGGTCAGGTATGACTTGTTTTTTTCCTCTCATGTTTTGACTTTTACAGAATTTACTATAGCTAAGTGAGATGTACGGAATTTTTTTTTTCTAGCTGAAGTGATATACATAATTTAATGTATATTTTTAAGATTAATTTGAACTTCTACAAATTAATTTACTTTCTAAAATATAATTATCCAAAATCACAAAATTCCCAATCCTGAATGCCAGTAATTTAGACATTCTTTTTTTATATTTCTGATTTCATTTGCATAGGGAACTTTATCCACCAATGTAAGATGGAGTTAAGTGATACCAGGGTCACACAGCCAATGTAGTTATGTCAGGCAAGATTTAAAATGAACCCAGGTCTTTCAGACTCTAGGGTAAGCTTTTTCTTTTTTGTTTATTGTCTTTACAGTAGTATTTTTCCCCCCAATTACATACAAAGGAGACAATTTTTAGTATTCATCTAGTCATATAAAATATATTTCAATATTAGTCATGTTGTAAAAGAAGAAACTGATCAAAAGGAAAACAAATATGAAAAAAATTAAGTGAAAAATTGTATGATTTGATCTGTTTTAGACTCGCATTAGTCTGATTTCTGTGTAGGTAGAAAACATTTTTCATCATCAATCCTTTGGATTTGTTTTGGAGCATTGTATTGGTGAGAATAGTAAAATCATTCAAAGTTGATTATCCTACAGTATTGCTTTTTCTGCATACAATATTCTCCTGGTTCTGCTCACTTTTTGTTTATTAAAGCTTTTTCCTTGCAAAACATATGCATGGGTAATTTTTGAACATTGACCCTTGCAAAGCTTTCCGTTATAAATTTTTCTCTTCTTCCCCCCCACCCCCTCCACTAGATGGCAGGAAGTCTAATACATGTTAATTATGTCAAAATACTTGACAAATTGAATATGTGTATATATATTTATACAGCTTTCTTGCTGTACAAGAAAAAATCATATCTACAAGAAAAAAAAAAAAACCTGAGAAGGAAAACATAATGCAAGCAAACATCAATAGAGAGCATGAAAATGCTATGTTGTGATGTTCTGCTCACTTTTATAGTAAAGCTTGTATCTTCAGTAACTAATAGAATTTAATTTCTTGTATAAACTGCAGTTATTAATTTAATAAGTATTTTATTCAGGGGAAGCAAAATGAATATGAAGTGATTGACTCAGTGAAGTACCATACTTCATGACAGATATCCTATTGGTCATTTCAGGCCCAAATTAATAAAGGAAATTTGAAAAATGAATTATTTGGTAAATGGTAATGGCTAATGACGCCAAAATGACATATATATATCTCCTACCAGAAAAGGGTAGGCTGTGTCCACACATGTATGGTGTAAACATTGCCTTAGTTCATATTAAATCTTCCACAGATTTTTCTGAAATCAGCCTGCTTATTATCTCTTATAATGCAATATCTTTCCATTACAATTATATGATGCAACTTGTCCAGCAATTCCCCAGTTGATGGGCATCCCTTCAATTTCCAATTGTCATCACAAAGAAAGCTACTGTAATTATTTTTGTACACAGTTTCTCCGCCCCTCCTTTTAAAAAATTTCTTTATGATACAGACAGTATGTTCGCTGAAAGGGTATATACACGATTTGATTGTCCTTTGGGCATAATTCCAAATTGCTCTCCACAATGTTTAGATCAATTCACAACTCCATCAACAGTGCATCAGTGTCCCACTCACATCTCTCAATGTTTATCATTGTTCTTTTTTCTCTTTTTGGCCAGTATGATGGGTGTGTGGTGGTACTTCAGAGTTGTTGTAATTTATATATATATGTCTCTAATGAGTGATTTAGAGCATATTTTAATAATATAGTAGCTTTAATTTCTTCATCTGAAAACTGTAGGGCAGGCTTTTAATGGTCATTGCCAAATTCAGATTTCCTGAAACTTCTGTTGCCCTTTCTTTCATAATCAAAGTCTGTATAGCTTCTTGGGGATTAATGTGAAGATTTAAAGTTGTCCAGATGCTTTTGCTAACACAAATTTCACAGGGATTATAAATTAACAAAATAGATAAATGCTAAATCATTTCCATTTCTGCTGTAGCAATCCTGTTTTTCTTTTTCTTTTCTTTTTTTTGACATTTGCCTATTGAAACCATTGGGCTGGTTAGTGATAAAACAACAAATATTCTGAAACTTTTATTACATCATCAAGCATTTGGTTGTCAGATGTTGAATTTTGTGGTCTTGTCAGCTGGAAGAAAAACAAGAATGTGATTCTAGTAATTGAGAGAAAGCACAAAATAGAAATTACAGACCTTTCGGAGTATTTAAATAGGGAAAGATCTTAAAAGTTGACAACTTTGTTATTCATAGTTAATCTTCTGAATAGGAGTGAATCTTACAATTATAGAATCCTGTAAAAGTAGACCAAACTTTTGGTTTTGTTACAGAAACGAGATATACACACATTTATAAAATTGGGAAAGTATTATTATTTATCCTTACTGAATTTTGTTTGCAAACAACATTTATATGGAAACCAAATGCTTAATCAAGCAATATATTAAACTATATATTTTTAAAATGTTGCTCATAAAAAGTTCTTTATCTAATTTTGGTTTTTAGTTTGGGAAATGAAATTTAAAAGTTTCTTACTCTTATTTTAACTCTGGAATTGGTAAATATTGAAGATTGATTTAATTCAATTTAACAGGAAACCAAGTGCTAAAAATTTGATTAATTTCTCTTCTATTCCTTGCAATTCTCATAACAAAATATTTTATTAGAATAATTTTAAAATGGCTGATGCAGTGTGCCTTTCTCTACAAAAGCAAAAGTTATATAAAGAGTAACCTTCTGAAATACAACAATATGTAGCGCTAAATGTTTCTTTATTTGGTCTGTTTTACCAAGCTATGATTGTTTATATTTTTAACATAAACTGATTTCTTAATTTCTCATAGAAACTTGTAATATTTATGAATGTGAGGTTGTGTAGAATATTTGATTTCATTAATAGAGGCTCTTATCTAATGAAATATATGATTTAACTTCCTCTGGCTTGATTGAATTGGGAGTTATTTATTAAGAACTAGTCATTTAGGTATAGCAGTTTGGCTGTTGATTACAACCCAAGTTCTGTTTACAGCAACATACTACTGATGTGTGAAGAGAATAAGAATTCAATTTTGAAATAACAAAAATCATTTGGTTGGTTAATAGAGTTGAATTGGTCCTACAGTAAATTCTTTATCCCAAAGATCAGACTTCTCTAGTTACAAAACAAAATATTTCTACTTATCAGTATCATTAGTATGATTCTCATAGCATGAGATTCTCTTGAAAGTGTTATATTACTTTTTTTTTTCTAATAACAGATAAACTAATTTCACCCTTTCTGAAATGCCTTAAAAAGTAATCTGAAAAAGAGGTTATATATGCATGTACTTTTTACTGGGAAAAAATTATGTTAAGTTAAATAAGATCTCAGAGATATGTTTATTTTACTCTAGGAGTAATTGAAAATGCTTATATAAAAATAATTGATATAAAACACTTGAAATTTTTAATTCACAAGACCTCATTTACTATTAGTGATCTATAAATTTTATATGAAGCTTAAAGAATTATACTAGTTCTTTTTAGGTTGCTTATTTATTTGACCTACTTTGTTAGACCTGTGTACTTGGTGACAAGGGGAGTGGAGGAGAGAAATGTTAATGTTTAGCTTAAAGTTTATCCAGATTGTCTAAAGTTTTTGTTCAGCAGTAATAGAATTTTGAGGCAAACATAAGAATATAATTACATTGGAATGGAGGCTCTCTAAACTTTCTTGTTTGGCGACTCCTTAATACGCTCAAAAATGATTGGGGATCTTCCCCTAAAAGTTTTGTCTTTTTATCAAAACAAAACAAACAAACCAAAAAAAACCTATTTAAGTTATATCTATTTATATTTACCCTATTAGAATTTTAAAATTGGCATGGTTAGGTGATGCAGCTGTTAAGACCACTAAAGCTTAGAGTCTGGAAGACCTGATGCAAATTCAAGCTTAGACATTTAACATTTTTTGTGACCCTGGGCAAGCCACTTAACCTCTGTGTGCCTCAGTTTCAACTATATAATAGATATTATAATAGCACCTACCTTCCAGGAATAATTGTAAAGTTTTTAGTAGTGTGTGAAACAGAGTAATACTATTTAACTGTAGCTATTAATAAAACATCCTAGTGTTATTATGAAAATAATTCTGGCCACAAGGATCCCCAGAGTCTCTGAGACTCCAATGCTTTTTAGACCATAGTTGAATCACTGCACTAGAGAAAATGAAATTAAATAGAAAAGGGAGCTCTTTTTAGTTGTAAATGGATAAATGAGGCATAGAACAAATAGCTGAAAATCTACACCACCACCCCCCCTTTCCTATCTGTTCATTGTACAATGAAAATAGTTTGGGAGTATCTGGGTCCCAATCTTGTGTGTGCACCATTTGTTAAGACTTATCTTGGGGAAGTCATTGACCCTTTCTGACTCTTAGATTCCTCATCTGTAAAGGAAGAGCTTGCTCTTCTAGCGCAGGGGTGTCAAACTCAAATAGAAACAGGGCCACAAGTTGTCCACACGTTGACCTAGAAAACTACATATTAACATTATCTATGTTGTGTTATATTTCTGTTCCACTAAATACTTCCCAGTTATGTTTTTAATTTTTATTTTAAAAAATTTATTCAATTATGGAATATTATTGTTTTGTAAGAAACGACCAGCAGGACAATTTCAGAGAGGCCTGGAGAGACTTACAAGAACTGATGCTGAGTGAAATGAGCAGAACCAGGAGATCATTATGCACGGCAACAACAATACTATATGACAATCAATTCTGATGGACATGGCTCTCTTAAACAATGAAATGTTTCAAACCAGTTCCAAAGAAAGCCATATACATCCAGAGAGAGGGATGTGAAATGTGGACCACAACATAACATTTTCATGTTCTCGATTGATGTTTGCTTGCATTGTGTTTACTTTCTCTGATTTTTCTTTCTTGTAGATATGATTTTTCTTGCACAACAATGATAAATGTGGAAATAGGTAAAAAAAAATCTTTATAATAGCTCTTTTTGTGGTGGCATGGAATTCAAGGGATATCCATAATTTTGGAAATGATTGACCAAGTTGTGGTGTATGATTGTAATGGAATACTATTATGCTATAAGCAATGTTGAACAGGCTGATTTCAGAGAAATTTGGGCAAAGTTATATGAACTGATGCAAAGTAAAGTGAACAGAACATTGTATATTAAAAAAAATTATTCATTTATTTTAGGTTATCCATGTACATTCATTTTTAAAATAGCTTTTTATTTTTCAAAATACATGCAGAGATAATTTTTAACATTCACCTCTGCAAAACCTTGTGTTCCAAATTTTTCTTCCTCCCTCTTATCCTCTTATCCTCTTAGCATCCATCTCTCCTAAACAGCAAATAATCTAATGTAGGTTGAACATGTGCAGTTCTAAACATATTTCCACATTTATCATGCTACACAAGAAAAGTCATCTGAAAAAGGAAAAAGAAAAAAAGCAAGCAAACAACAAAAAAGGTGAAAATAATAAGTTATGATCCACATTCAATGCCCATAGTCTCTTTTTGGATGCAGGTAGCTCTCTTTTTATCACAAGTCTATTAGAACAGTTAGTGATCACATAATCATATTATTATGTACAATGTTCTCTTGGTTCTACTCATTTCACTTAGCATTAGTTCATGTCAATCTCTCCAGGCCTTTCAGAAATCATTATGCTGATCATTTCATATAGAACAATAATAATCCATTACATTCATATATCATAACTTTTTTCATTCATATACCATAATTTAATTCAGCCATTCCCCAACTGATGAGCATTCACTCAGTTTCCAGCTCCTTGACATTGCAAAAAGGGCTGCCACAAACATTTTTACATGTGTGTGTCTTTTTCCCTTTTTATTATCTCTTTGGGATACAGACCCAACAGAGAATACGTTGGATCAAAAAGTATGCACAGTTTGATAGCTCTTTGGGCATAGTTACAAATTGCTCTCCAGAATGGTAGGATCAGTTCATAACTCCAACAGTATATTAGTGTCCAGTTTTCCTACATCCCCTCCAACATTTATCATTATCTTTTTCTGTCATTTTGTCATCTTAGCCAATCTGTAAGGTGTGGAGTGGTACCTCAGAGTTGACTTTACATTTCTATAATCAGTAGTGATGTAGAACATTTTGTCATATCACTAGAAATGACTTTGATTTCTTCTGAAAATGGTTTGTTCATATCCTTTAACCATTTATCAATTAGAGAATGACTTCTATTCTTATGAATTTAAATCAGTTCTATGTATTTTAGGTATGAGGCCTTTATCAGAAATCTTCTATGTAAAACTTTTTTTTTTTAATCAGTTTTCTATTTCCTTTCTAATCTTGACGAAATTGGTTTTGTCTGTCATTTAAAAAAAAAAAAAACTTTCCACAATAGTCATTGGGAGAGAAAAATCAGAACAAAAGGGAAAAAAAACACAAGAAAAAAATAGGCAAAAAAGAGTGGAAATAATGTGTAGATCCACATTCAGTCTCCATAATATTCTCTCTGAATGCAAATGGCAGTTAATGGGGATTGCCTTGGATCACTGAATTCCTGAGAAAAATCAAATCATTGTTGATCATCACATTGTTGATTATCACACAATCTTAATCTTTTTGCTATGTACACTGTTTTTCTTGGTTCTGCTTGTTTTATTCAACATCAATTCATGTAAATCTTTCCAAGCTTTTCTAAAATCATTGCTTTCATCATTTTTTAAAGAACAATGATATTCCATTACTTTCACATACCATGACTTATTTAGCCATTTTCCAATTGATGGGCATCCACTCATTTTCCAGTTCTTTTCCAGTAAGGAGCTGCTGCAAACATTTTTGCTACAAACATGTGACTCTATTCCCCTTTTTTATGATTTCTTTGGGATACAGGTCTAGTAGTGATACTGCTGGAGCAAAGGGTATACAGTTTTACAGCCCTTTGGGCATTATTCCAAATTGTTCTCCAGAATATTTGGATCATTTATCAATTGGGGAATGACTTATATTATTATAGAATATTTTAGAAATGAGGCCTTTATCAGAAACACTGTAAAAAATTTTTCCCAGCTTTGTGCTTGCCTTCTAATCTTGCTTGCCTTGGTTTTGTTTATGCAAAATCTTTTTAATTTAATGCTATCAAAATTATCGACTTTGCATTTTGTAATGCTCTTGTTTGGTCATAAATTCTTCCTTTTTCCAAAGATCTGATAACAGGTAAACTATCCCTTGCTCTCCTAATTTGTTTATAGCATCAGCCTTTACATTTTACATCATGTGTACCCATTTTGACATTATTTTGGTATGGGATGTAAGATGTAGGTCTATGCTGAGTTTCTGACATACTATATAGTGTTCCCAGTAATTTTTGTGAAATAGTGATTTCTTATCCCAGAAGCTAGAGTTTTGGGCTTTATCAAACAATACATTACTAAAGTCATTATTTTGTCATTTGTATCTAACCTATTCCATTGATCCACTACTCTGTTCCGTAGCCAGTATCACATGGTTGTGATGGCTGCTGCTTTTATAATAGTTTTAAGTCCCAGTTATATTTTAATCTGGTTCAGGCCTCTTTTGGGAAGCCTGTTTGACACCTCTACTCTAGATGACCATTAAGGGCCCTTCCACCTCCAACTCTGTATGTAATATTATGATCCACTGTTCACTTCAAAAACTATTTATGAAGCACTTCCTCCCTCTTTCCCTCCCTCTCTCTTTCTCATCTATATAGATAGATCTAGATGTGTGTGTGTTTATAAGCCATGGTACTTGGTAATTCATTTGCATACTATTATTGAGTACAATTTTTTGGACATAGATCAGGTTGCTGGAAAGGTATGAATCTTTTTTTTTTGGATTTTAATTTTTTTTTTATTAAAGCTTTTTATTTGCAAAACATATGTATGGGTAATTTTTCAACATTGACCCTTGCAAAACTTTCTGTTACAAATTTTTCCCTTCTTTCCCTCACCCCTTCCCTTTTTTTTTTTTGTTAAGGAGAACAACCAAATCAACCCTCTCTTTATTTTCACATGGCTGCATTTCTTTAGATTTTTCAATTATGTCCCATGCCAGCTACATTCTATTTTTTTTTAAAGCTTTTTATTTACAAAACATATGAGTGATTTTTCTACATTGACCTTTGCAAAAACTTTTTTTTTCCCCCAAGTTTTTCCTCTCCTTCCCCCCACCCCCCACCCCCAGATGACAGGTAATCAAATACATGCTAAATAGGATAAATTATATGACAAATATAATACATGTATACATATCTGTACAGTTATCTTACTGCACAAGAAACATCAGATCTAGAAAGAGAAGAAAAAACAACCTAAGAAGGAAAACAAAATGCACGGAAATATTCACAGAAAGCGTTAAAATGCTGTGTTGTGGTTCACTCTCAGTTCCCACAGGCCTCTCTCTGGATGTATATGACTATCTTCATTGCTGAACAACTGGTTTGAATGACATCATTGTTGAAGAGAACCATGTCCATCAAAATTGATCATCGTATAGTCTTGTTGCTGTGTATAATGTTCTCCTGGTTCTGCTGATTTCACTCAGCATCAGTTCATGCAAGTCTCGCCAGGCCTCTCTGAAATCCTCCTGTTGGTCGTTTCTTACAGAACAATAATATTCCATAACATCATATACCATAATTTATTCAGCCATTCTCCAATTGATGGGCATCCTTTCAAATTCCAGTTTCTTGCCACTACAAAAAGGGCTGCCACAAACATTTTTGCACATGTGGGTCCCTTTCCCTCCTTTAAAATCTCTTTGGGATATAGGCCCAGTAGAAACACTGCTGGGTCAAAGGGTATGCACAGTTTGATAACTTTTTGAGCATAGGTCCAAATTGCTCTCCAGAATGGTTGGATCTGTTCACAGTTCCACCAACAATGTATCAGTGTACCAGTTTTCCCACATCCCCTCCAACAGTTATCATTATCATTTCCTGTCATTTTAGCCAATCTGACAGGTGTGTAGTGGTATCTCAGAGTTGTCTTAATTTGCATTTCTCTGATCAATAGTGACTTGGAGCACCTTTTCATGTGACCAGAAATAGTTTCAATTTCTTCATCTGAAAATTGTCTGTTCATATCTTTTGACCATTTATCCATTGGAGAATGGCTTGAATTCTTATATATTTGAGTCAATTCTCTATATATTTTAGAAATGAGGCCTTCATCAGAACCTTTGGATGTAAAAATATTTTCCCAGTTTACTGCTACCCTTCTAATCTTGTCTGAATTCATTTTGTTTGTGCAAAAACTTTTTAATTTGATATAGTCAAACTTGTCTATTTTGTGATTAATGATGACCTCTAGTTCTTCTTTGGTCACAAATTCCTTCCCCCTCCACAGGTCTGAGAGGTAAACCATCCTACATTGTTCTAATTTGTTTATAATATCATTCTTTATGCCTAGATCATGAATCCATTTTGACCTTATCTTGGTATATGGTGTTAGATGTGGGTCAATGCCTAATTTCTTCCATACTAGTTTCCAATTATTCTAGCAGTTTTTGTCAAATAGTGAGTTTTTATCCCAAAAACTGGGGTCTTTGGGTTTATCAAACACTAGATTACTATTGTCATTTTGTCCTGTGAACCTAACCTATTCCACTGATCCACTACTGTATTTCTTATCCAGTACCAAATGGTTTTGGTGACCACTGCTTTATAATATAGTTTTAGATCTGGTGCAGCTAGGCCACCCTCATTTGCATTTTTTTTCATTAATTCAAAGGTATGAATCTTTAAAAACTTTTTAGGAAAGTTGTTTATAGATTTATACACACTGGTGAATGAATGTATTTCCCACTCAACTCAGGAGTAATTGAAGAAAATTATTTCTTAAGTGCTTTGAGATTTGGGTAGAGCGGGAAGAATAGAAAAAGAAGGAAACTAACCTTGACATTTTTAGGAAAACATGGACAAGAATTGCATATGATAAGTTATTGGAGAGTAGTCACCTATATGATGTCACGGATCCATAAAAACATACTATCTCTAGTCCTTAATGGTTTACAAAGTGCTTTCTTCCTGGTATTCTCATTTCAGAGTAACAAGACATCTTTGAAAAATAAGTTACTTTGGTTAACAATTGTTAACCATTTGGTCAGTTTCAGACTACCAATCTTTAAAAAAAATTTAATTTGGTAGTTTTGAGTATAAATGTAGCCTGAATATGTTTTGTTTATATGTCAGAAATCCATCTGTTGTAATAAATAAAATTCAAACATCCATTTTTGTTTTTTGGAGGAAAAAAAGAATTATTTGCAGGATTTAGATCTTGGTTTGTCATAGATATTATCCTCTGGATTTTAGCTCTGTTTAAACATGAACTTTTAGTTATGTCCTTGTATAGTTGGAAAATGAACATTTTTATTCAATTAACTTAAGTATAATAACAAACTATTCTAATAAATTGAGGCTTAATATCTTGACAGGTTGTAGATTGAGTTTTCTGGATTGTGAGGAGTTGCTTCTGTTATAAAAATTATAGGAAGTGGATGTGTTCCAAAGATAAGCCTTCTTTTTCAGAAATTCATTTTGGAGGTACAAATAATATAGGAGGCATTTTACTACAATTCAGGATTATGGTTTTACAGGGTAGCCTTGGTTTTTTATCCTTTATAAATTGTGAGAGGTTCAGCTCCTTGAACTTCACTATTCATGTAGGAGTACCTCACCTCTGTGATATACTTATGCAACCTTATAATATGTTGGCTGCACAGTTATACTCAGGAAGCCAGCTTCTCCCTGTGCTTCCAAGTGCTGAAGTCATGCCAGGTCTGGGACTTGTCAATCAGGCTGAATCCTAGCCCATTTTCTGCAATAAGCCTTACCTGAATGATGCCTTTATGTCTGCCTCAGCCTCCAGTTTCACTGACTGAGCACTAAGTTGATTTTGGTATCCTTCCAATTTAACCCTGAACCCAGGCTGTCTTTGTTAAAAGAAAGACAACTTGATTGTCTTTAAGTTATTTGTCAACTCTATATACCACACCACACTAACGTTTTTTAGACTAACCAGTTATATTTTTCCCTCCCAGGTATTTCTTGTGGACGAAGTCACTTCCCAGTTTTAGGAAGGCTGGGGACCTTTGAAACACAAGTTCTTCGAAGAACTCCTTTTAGGTCTTTTTCAGAAACACCAGCATACTTTGCTTCAAAAGATGGCACTAGCAAGGATGGTTCAGGAGATGGAAATAAGGTAATCATTGTACCTTTAATAATATATTTAAAACACCTCTTTTAAAAATGTGTGACAGTATGTGGCAGTCTGAATCCATAGTCAGTTTTGGTTTTGTTGTTTTCTGAAGCTGAATATAATTTGTTGATTAGAAAGTAGTTTGCAGATACTCAGTTTGATGTTTTATAAATATCTAGTATTTCATGTGTGTGCTATAAAATCCTTTATAAGTATGTATTTATTAAAATATAATACTCCAGAATGATATAGAATTTGAGAGCTAGATGAAATCTGCTACTTAGCCAGTCAGTGGTACTATTTGGAATATTCTGGTTCTTAACATGACGTGATATTTGTGCTAAAAAAGCCATCTCTTAGCCTAATGCAAATATTCACTTAAATTCATCCTTTCTCATATTTTCCAGTTATTAAGTATTCTCTGATTTGTTTACATGATATTGCATTGCTTTTTAACCAGCAAAAAGGATGATACATTTTCCCCTTCATCTGGGGGTATATTTTGCCTATGAGCATCCTTGTTTTGGGAGGAGGGTAAAATGTTTATCAGCTTTTTAAAGAAAATCGCTATCACTTCTCAATACATCCCTAACCTTTCTTTTAACAAAGATACAGTTAAACAGAATTAACTAATACATCTGTAATGTATGATAAACATGTGCAGCATTTCCCATCCCTGGCCTGTTATAGCCTTTGCTGAGAGAGTATGGATTCATCATTTTTCTTCCTATACTCTAGAACAGTCATTTTGATCCTCAGAATCCTGCTATTTTTAAATTTTTTTTCCTTCATATTTTTGTCATTATTGTGTCTTTCCAAGTTTTTGAATTTCTCATGTGTTTTTTTTCTTATGATTCAGTAATGTTTCCTGACCATCATATACATAATTAGTTCAACTTTTCCTAATCTGCTTTGTTTCCTATTTTTGTCATCACAGTCTTATTAATAAAACTATAAAAATTTATTGATATCTTTTGTTTTGTTTTGTTTTTTTACCAAAGTTTTCCCATTATCCATTCTTACTGTCTCCTCCCAAAGAATCATTCCATATAGCACTACTTTTTAGAGACCAAAAAAGAGAAAAATAATCAGCAAAATTGATCAATGAGTAAATACAAAGTCTGAAAATACGTGCAGTTTAACACAATTATGGACTTTCTGCAGGGGGGAGGGGTGCATAATTTCTTACATCTTATGTTATTTTGTAATTCTAATTTTTTGTAATTTCGCAACCCACAGTTTTGTTTTTTACATTATTATAATCATCACGTATAATTTTTTGGATTTTGCTTACTATCAATTCATAGATCTTTTCATTTTATACACACACACACACACACACACATACAGACACACACATACATATATGTATTCCATGTATTCTAATATTAGTCTATTCCACAGCTTAACTATTCCTTAATTCACAGACATCTACTTTGTTTGCAATTCTTTACCATAACAAAAAGTGCTGCTATAACTATTTTGGTATATATGGTCACTTTCTTCTTGTCAGTGGTCTTCTTAGGATAAAAACCTAATTGTAGAATCTCTGGGTCAAATGGTACTGACTTTGTAGGTACATTATTTACAAAATTCCAAATTACTTTTTTTTTTTTTTTTGTAAAATAGTTGTACTTAATCATAGCTCCTCCAACAGTATAGTAACATGTGTTCAATGTATTTTTCGCAGATTGCATTTTTCCCACATGTAGCATTGTGATAAAATACTTTATTCTGTGATGCCATGTGGGGAGTCACAATTTGTATTCCATAAGGTTGTATATTATCTAAGATTTTTTAAAAAAGCCTCCAATCTACCATGACACCACTTTTGGCTCATATATATGAATCTGTAATTGCCTATCAGTAGTAAACTATCCCTTTCTCATATTTATTGATCTTTACAAAAAATTAATTTTTTTCATTTAACAAAAATTGATTTTCTTTTTCTTTTCCCTTTCCCAACCTAGGAACCCTTGTAACATATAAATTGTTGAAAATGTGTGCAATTTAACACAATTGTGGACTTTCTATCTCTGCAAGGGGGAGGGACGTATAGCTTCTTACATCTTATGCTATTTTGTAATTCTAATTCTTTGTAATTTTGCAACCCACACTGGCAAAATAAATTCCCACATTGGCCTTTGTCCAAAAAAAAAAAAAATCTTATTTTGCACTCTGAGTTTATCACTTTTCTGTCAGAGAGTGAATAATAGTGCATTCACTCTGTTAATAGTTCATACAGATTTCCCGAAGTTTCTTTGAAACCCTTTATTTATTTTATATAGTTCAATAATATTCTATTAATGCATTCATATGCCATAATGTAGTTTAAGCTATTCTATCATAGTTTCTAGTTTGTCATCATAAAAAAGCATCTTTTAAGTATTTTATATATGTGTCTTTTTCTTATTTCTTTGCTCTGTTTGAGTTATAAGCCTAGTATTCAACTAGATGATTTGCAATTTAGTAACAATGGGGACAAAGTTCTAAATTCTCTTTTAATGTTTATTGAATGCAATGACATACATTAATACCACAGATAGATTATACAAACAATTCACAAACTTTATTTTTAGACAATTGGAACTCTATTTCATAACTTGTAGATGGAAAAATATTTGATATTTCCAAATACAGTGATTAGAAATTGTTAAAAATAGTAGCTAAAATGTCCATATCTTTGACCCTAAGATACCGCTAATAGGCCTTTATACTTCTTCTTGAAGATCAAAAAGAAAAAAGGGTCATGAGAGTGTGTGTGTGTGTGTGTGGGAGGGGGGGTGTATGTGTGTGTGTGTGTACATACAGATATATAGATATATACACACATACACACATTTATATCTACATATATATGTGAATTTCAAACAGTTTGGGAATGTATAAGTAAATTGTGTTACATTAGTATAATGGAATATTGGATGCATAAGAAACACTAAATAATTCACCCGAAAAGAAACACGAAAAGACACGACTTGATGCAGATTATTAAAGATAAGAACCAGGAAAACAATATATGCCATGACTACAACATAAGCAAGAGGAAGGAAATGAAACTGTAATTATAATGACCAAGAGAAGTGTTAAGAAATCATATTCCTTTCTTTTATTGGAGGGGTAAGAGACTCTGAGTATGGAATAATTGACATGTTGGTAGGTTTTGAAGAGTTTTTTTTTAATTTTTGTCACAAGGAAAGGTTTATTTGGTTGGGGAGGAGAAAGAATATATTCAGAAATGAATGTATTTGTAAAAAATAAATGAAAATGAAATGTTTGACAGGCCTAATGAATAAATCAGATTGTAAAATTTTATGACAGGTATGCTGATAACATTCAAAATATTAATAATATTTATATTTAATAAAAATATTTGATTTTCAACAATATTATTCATATGAACATATATTATCAAGCTGTATATAAAATAATTATGTGAAACTAACAATTTCCTATTTTTTTTCTCCCACAAACATTAGAAACCAGTGAGTGAGGGAGGCAGTAAAAAATCAGGCTCTGGGAGTTCTGGGAAAGGAGGAAACCAGTTGAGATGTCCAAAATGTGGTGATCTGTGTACACATGTGGAGACTTTTGTGTGTAAGTGTTAACATAATATTGCCTTTTAGTGTGCTTTCTTCATTCCTTTTTTCTCTTTTTGCTGCTACCATTTCTATAAATTAATTGCAGTAATTTATAAAGTAGATTTGTTTTATTTATTATAGATATTATATTTAAAGTAAACAGTTGCAAATAGTTAAATTTATATTTGTCATAATAGTGTAGAGCAGAAGTGTCAAAAAAAACTCATAGTTGTTCCATGTTAAAATGGTGGGGTTTTTTGTGTTTTGTGCTTTTGTTTTTTTTGTTTTTGTTTTTTTCCTGAGGCAATTGGGATTAAGTGACTTGCCCAGGGCCACACATCTAGAACGTGTTAGGTGTTAAGTGTCTGAGATCAGATTTGAACTCAGGTCCTCCTGACTTCAGGGCTGGTGCTTTATCTACTTATTCTTATTCAATATAAGTTGATTATATTTGGATTTAACACCACTGGTTTAGAGAATTTTAGAACTTGATTACTAATTATTTTTGTGTTTAGTATTTTTGATGTGTGGCATAAGACTTACCTCTTAAGTCAAAGATATTCACATAGACTTCATTCATTAAAGGTTTAATTAATTAAACAAACATTGTTGAGTTACTTCTTATATACAAGGAAGGCATTAATACACTCTGGAAGATAGAGGGGAAACAAAGAATAAAGTATTGATTGAAGCCTTCAAGGAATTTTTAAACTAGTACATGAAATATAAAGCACATCTGAAATATAAAGTAGTTTGTAATAAGTGACAAAAAGGTAATTTAGAGAGTAGGAAAATGAAGACTTATTGCTGATGAATAAAAAAGAATCCATATTGTACCATGCCTTTTTAAACAGTATTAATTTTCCAAATCCAGAGGTGCTATTACTAATGTTATTCCTGAACCAAATGTCACATTGCTATATAGTTGTATAGTTAAGCTAATAGCAGTGATTCAAAAAATGATTTAGATGGCACCACTCTTTGAACCATCTTCTCCCTTTAATTATTCCAGTTATAAGAAGGTTGAAGGATAGGCTCATCAAGCTTTTGAATCTGACCTTATTAGAATCCCATCCACTATACCATGTTGAAATATACCTAGTTCTATCATTTACTTTTTTGCAATTAATTCAAGTTGCATTTTGAGACATTTAAAAGCATAAAATTCTCACTATTATATACATTATAGTTTTACAGTCTCAAAAAAAAAAACACAGGTAATAAAAAACCTCGATCTATGTATTGGTGTTCCCCTTTTCCTAAACCCATGAAGGAAAAGAGGCTCCCGATTCATTTTTTTTTCTTTTTTTTTCTTTTTTGCTGAGGCAATTGGGGTTAAGTGACTTGCCCAGGGTCACACAGCTGTTACTTGTCTGAGACCAAATTTGAACTCAGGCCCTCCTGACTTCAGGGCTGGTGCTCTATCCACTGCGCCACCTAGCTGCCCCTTCACGATTCATTTTTAAGGTATTGTTATGTCAACACAGAATGGAGTTAAAAGTCATATTCTTCATCTGTGCCCATGGGTAATTTACTTAAGCTTCTTGAACTTCAGTCTCTTCACCTCGATAGTGAGATGGGAAAAGTTTAGATGATCTCTAAGATCACCTAGATGATTCTTCTAGAACTAATATTACATAATTTTTCTTTTTGAGATCATGATGTTTTTGCTTTTGAGATGAGTGTAACAAGACTTTTCTTCCTCTTATGATTTTAGAGATACTGTTATGCCCTGAAGAGGCATAAAAAAAGAATCAGTATGAGTTAATTAAAAATAGGGTTATTAGATTATAAATTACTCAGATATTACTGGCATATAAAGTAGTTTATACTTGTTTTTAACGTGAACGTCCCTGTCTCAAGACAAATTTCTAAATCTTATAGACCTAGCAAATAACTCTTTATTTTTAAAGAACAAATTTGTACAATTGAATGGACATTGAATGTTAAATTAGATGTTCAAAAGAACTGTATTCCTAGATTTTTCCTTGAATTTTTAAAAATTGGACTCTGGACATTTCACTTACTCTCCTCCTAAATGGCAGCTATTTATTTTTACTAAGTCCTGTGGAATTTACCATCATTTAAAAAGTTGAGAAATCATAGTGTTTAGTTACATATTATTTAAACAAAATGTATTCTATGTATATGTATTTACCCTTTGGTAGACTAGTCAAAGGAAGAACTGGTATTTTGTGAGTGGCTGGTTTTAAAGAAAGTAAAGAATTGCCAGAAGAGGGGGCAGCTAGGTGGTACAGTGGATAGAGCACCAGCCCTGAAGTTAAGAGGACCTGAGTTCAAATCTGGTCTTGGACATTTAACACTTCCTAGCTGTGTGACTCTGGGCAAGTCATTTAACCCCAATTGCCTGAGCAAAAAAAGAAAGATTTGCCAGAAGACTCCCTTGCTCAAAACTAGCCCCCTTTATATCTCTATCTCTATTAGTTTGTGTTTGGTTAATAATAGACATTAGAAAATTGTTACCTTTTACAGCTTAGTGTGAGGTATTCTTGAAAGACCTATAAAACTCATGCCTGTGAATGAATCCATAATACCTCACATATCCTTATTCTAAATTGGAAATAAGATAATATAGGAAGGGGCAACGGCATGGAAGCACAGAAAGGGAAATTATGAGTTAAAATAAAGAATATTTAGTATATAAAATTTGTATTTTCAATCTATGATTAATGAGATGTGTAACTGTTTTCAGTTATGTAGAATATTGTTTAAATTTCTAAGTAAGTATTCTCTAATTATCATTGAAAATTTGTTAACTTTTTAAAAAGTCTCTGTAAAAACTTGAATTTTAGGCATTCCTTTTCAGTTGTTTTACTGTAAGAAATTTCATTGTCCTAAATTAAAGAAATAATTATTTTGTCTTATTCCCTTAAAAGATATCTTATTTTTTCTTCCTACCTTCCCTTTTCTTTTGATGAAAAAAGAAAAATAATACTTTTAATAGATATGCTTAGTCAAGCCAAACAAATTCATCATTGACCATGTCTAAAAATATGGATTTCTGTCTGTACCCCAAATCTGTCACCTTTCTTTGCAGAAAGAGACAGCATATTGCTTCTTCAGGATCCCTCAAAATTCTTAAAGCTTAATCTAATAAGTTAAAATATGACCTCTTTGGAAAAAGGAATACACTTTTCATTAGTTTTAAAGTTGCCGAATTGTTGAGTTAGTACTTTTTGATTTAGTTCAGTTTATTAAATGCCCACTCTCTGCTCCTTGGAAAACATTGCTCTATTGAATCACAGAGATGAAAGACCAACAAAACCTAGAGTCTAAGGGGTTTTATAAAATAATTTCATGGAGGGTGAAACCAAGGTGACTAAAACTTGTCACTTCCTGACAACTTCCTGAAAGAGTTTTTCTTTCTTTTTTAATTTAAAAACACTTTAATACATTTGAAACTTCTGGTTAATTTGGAACTTTTCCTAGTGGCCTTTGGAGGTCATAATTGTTGGGATTCTGACAATCATGTGCATGCAGTCTTTTTCTATCTTTGGTTTTGGAGAAAGAAGGGCTTCTGAATAGGCAAGAAATTTGAGATTTTCATCATGTTGCATATTATTATATAAGAAAATTAGGAAATCATTTCAAGGAAATTTTAAATTTTACAAAATCTTTGAATTTTTAATTCAAAATTTTAATAAATAAAAATATTTATGAAATGTTAAAACTTCACCTCTACCACCCTATAAGTATTATGAGAGTTAAACAAAAAAATTACATTTTGATGTGTGAAGTTCCAAGGATTTCGTTCTCTGATATGTAAGTACTTGATAATGGAGTACCAGGAAAACAGATTCAAATGAAACATACACAATTGTTCTTTTTCTGTAATATGTTGAATATATTTTAAAATCCAGCTCAATGTCAAATTCTAGTTCAGGTAAAAATCAAGTAATCTCTTGACAGTAAACAAGAGCTGTGCTTGCCCTTTGACCTAGTTTTCCTTAGGGAGGGATATTTTACTCTTGTATTCTTGGGCAGGCAGGATTTTTTGGTCACAACTGAAACTAGGAGAAACTAGAACTAGTTTTAGTTTTTGACATTGGTTACTTTTAAACTAATTGTAAATAAGTGTTTCATTACAAGCTGCCCTTTGGAAAAGCAATTGGAAATTTGGAAAAAGATTATGTGCAGAGGGTTATATGCAGATTTGGTTGGCTTTCTTTTATTAAATGCTTACTGTGTTCTTACTTTGGGTTTTAAAAAAGAAATAAAGATGAATAATTCATTTTTCTAATTTGCAATTTAAAGTTTATCAAGTAAATTAAAAAATAAGTTTTGAAAGTTAACTTGAATCTAAGAATGAAAACATAAATCAAAATTGCATTACAACAAACATTTGTTTTCTAAATTTGAAAGTTTTACCTCATATTTTCCTTTGAATTATGTGAATTTAGATGTTTGCATTTTTTACAAAATAAGCAGTACAGATATTAATTTAAGCTTGTATTTTTATGCCTTTCCTAAAAGAACATTTCCTTTTAGTTTTCTAGAATTTGTCATTATTGGAAGTTGTTACAATGTTACATTAAGACACTATGAGTAAAATTGTTGATCATCCAAGTGCTAATGACATTGGTAATCTTTAGGCCCTAAACTGCCAAAACAAGAGTTGAGTGGAGAGAGAAGAGGACAAGGAAAGAGATAAAATCATGTGGGTTTCCAACTACATTCTAAAATCATGTGGAGGGATGTTGATTTAGTTATTCTTTTAGATTGATGATCTAGTCCTATTTTTCCTTCAGTGTGAACATAATTGTTAGGTGATTTTTGTCTCCCCAAAGTCCACAGTGCTGTCCCAAGTACTGTAGTCCACAGCAGAGGGCATTATATATAAATGGCTTATAGTTTAGAATTAAGAAATCTTTTCTAGCCTTCCAGGTTTGTCTTTGTTGGATTGTAAAGCTTGATTTTTTTTTTTAAATCACATGCATACAAGTTAAATACTTGGCCTAGATATCATATTGTCTTACTCATATTTGGTATTTACATTCATACTTTTTCTTGTTACTCTAGTTATTTTATTTCATGAGTGCTCCCTCTGTAAACAAAGTGATTTTAGGTCAAAAGAATGAGAACTTTAGTAATTAAATAGTGAAAATAATTGTGATTATTTAAAGTTAGATGATTTATAAATGTTCATTTGACTTCCTAAATTATATATATGCCTTTTGCATTTTTACAGGTGAAATGAGCTTTATCTATTTTTCTACTTTCAAAATTTGACAGCTTCAGAATTTCAACAGCACCTGCAGAGTTGTAGTTTGTCATTTGTCAAAATGCCTGGTCCTAGTGACTTATTTTCAGCTTTTTACAAACTACCACCACCACAATGTATTACATTATTAAAGCACAAATCTGTCTTCTATTTGTTTCCTCTTAGGTGATTATATTAATTTAACCTAACATGATTCTTGGAGAAAAGATTTGCTGAACTAATAGCTTCATATTTACTAAATCCATCTATTTTTATAGTTCATTTAGTATGTTATTTTGAACTAATAGTTTTTTATTCTAGGCTTTTTTGCTGCTAGTGAGTGGGCTATCAGGGCACTCTTGCTCAGGGGTACAGCTTTCATTTATATTAAGTCCGTAAGATAAAATAATTGCTACTTGAATAATTTCTCTTTTATTTGCCCCTGTTCATCTTTTTTCTTTCACAGCTTCCACCCGATTTGTGAAGTGTGAAAAATGTCATCATTTTTTTGTTGTGCTATCTGAAGCCGACTCAAAGAAAAGCATAATTAAAGAGCCTGAATCAGCAGCAGAAGCTGTAAAATTGGCATTCCAACAGAAACCACCTCCTCCCCCCAAAAAGGTATAGGTCTTAGTTTAATCTTTTGTAAGCATTCTTTACTTAAAATACTCCACCCCCACCCCAATAAATTCTAAGTCCATAGTGAATTCTAATCTTTAATAATGATAAAACATAGATGAGCTTCAAAACCTTGGCATAGTGATCTGAATTATTGTAGATATTTAATATTTAGATAGAGAAATTAATTGTTTTGTTTTGTGGTCATAACAGAGTTGCATTCGTTATGAGTGTTTTTTCTTTTTTTTAAATACCAATTTTAAAAATATTCAAATGATTATTAAAGTAGCTTTATATCAAAAATAAATTACATGATCCTTAATGAGTAGCAGCTTTGTTTTTTGCATTAATTTTAGCCTGTTGTACTTAATTAGATTAGGATACTATGGTACTTCCCTTTTGAAACAGTATGAATGAAATATTATATTTCACATATCTACAAATCTGCATTTTAAACTGTGTACTGCAATTACTCCTTGATCAAGGTGCTCAGGCAATCTGGTGTTCCACTTTTATTTTCTTGTTCTTATAGGTGGTTTTGGCCATGGAATGACCTGGCTCTTTCATGGAGAGCTCAAAGCCCTTCTCACTGACTGGGTATCTCCTGCCCAGATCTTATGTGGGCAGCATCCTGATTGAGAAATCTCCCTTCATTCTTTCCACTACAGAGTACTCCTTTCCATCTGTAGCTTGTTTTCTTAGTATGCTTTCCATTCTACATCCTCTCCCCTTCCCTTTTTCTTTATCTTCTTCTCCTTATCAGTTTTCATTAGTGGGCCTAGGGATTCCCCTATTTAAGTATGTCCTGACATTTTCTGGATTTATAGTTGTGATGATGCGTATGAAATATAGAAAAGAATTGCATTAAATGTATATTATAAACTTGAACTGTCCATGTAAAATAACAAAATAGGAAAAAATAGCCTTTAAGATTATTTTGTGCTAATGTATATGGAATCTAGACATTTGTTTTCAAATGAAACTTCAGAAAATATGTAGATGCTCATTTTTAAAGGTATAGTCCTGTTCAGAAGGCTGAAAAAATTTGCCTCTATGCCCTAAACTATTGATATGAGAATAGAATTGAATCTTTCTGTTGTCATTCGGCAGAGCCATAATATCTAGCTAAGTTTTTCTTCATATCTGTCAAATTCTAAATGTCTCTGATTACTATATATATGTAAATGGTGATTTTTTGACAGTTATATAATTTCTCTTTGTGAAAAAGTAAACCTTGATTCTAGTCTTGTCTGTATTCTTTTGAAGAAGGTAAGAGTTCATGTGATTAAGTTGGGAAAAAATCTAATTAACCAACAGTGACTAAAACCTTTTTTGTACTCATTTGTGTTGTCAACATTTTTGTTTGTATTGTTATCCTTGTTCCTGTTCTAAACATTGACAAAACAGAAGTAGTAAAAGTACAAAGTACTTTTAAAAACAAAAGTTGAGCTTCTCTTCATTAAGAATTTTGTACCTCTGAATTATTCAACTCAGCATCAATTGTCTATTCTGTGCCAGGCTCTGTAGTCTGCTAGGAATATAAACACAAAGAAGGATATCACTCCTGTTCGATTTTATTTCTTAGCATTTTAGTTCAGATTTATTGTAAGTAAAATATGCTTGATACTTTATGCTGTGCCTTCGTTAAATTTCGTTCATTTTTTTTCATATCTAATCATTCCTCCTCCCCAGATTTATAACTACCTCGACAAATATGTTGTTGGTCAGTCATTTGCCAAGAAGGTGCTTTCAGTTGCTGTCTACAATCATTACAAGAGAATTTATAATAATATCCCAGCCAACTTGAGGCAGCAGGCAGAAGTTGAAAAGCAGACATCGTTAACTCCTAGAGGTTAGTGTTGTTGGTAATTTAATTTCACTATATTTAGAAGATAGTAGCTGGTTTTTCCTTTTATCTTTTTTAAGTGTTTTTGCTTTAGAGATATAGAATTTTTTTGAAATTCAACTTTATGATAACTAGTTCCTTAGTTATTTTGATATTTTAGAAAAATTTGCATCCAAAAATTTGCAGTTGTCATTGTAAATGGTAGATTGTGATTCCTCAATAAGCTATCATCTTGATAATATTATGGACTGTGACAGTAAAAAAAAAGTTTAATACAGTAATTTTAAGTAGCAGAAAATAGTAGCTACTACAGCTTTTTGTTAAATTTTATTAACTTTTTATGGACACAGTATCTGAGGATGACTTACAGTGACTGAATATGTAACTGATTAAATGAAGCTGCATCTTGAACGTACTGCCAAAGAGTTCTGTATTTTAATTAAAACTAATGTTCATATATATCCTGTAATTTAACTTTTGCGTCTTTAAAAAATACAAATATTTGCAGTAGTTTTGCCACTTTTATCATTCTAATTTTTTAAATAAAATTTTTAAAAAATTATCAAACTGTAACCATCAACAAATTCAGCATACAGTAATAGGAATTTTAAAAGATGGTACAAAAAACAATGAATTTTTATGATTTATAATTTGTTTAGAGACAGTATTTGAAGTTTTTATTTTGTGGGTTTTTTCAGATTTTTTTTCCTGTTATTATTCACATAATTATAGTCACATGTTTTTGGCTCTACTTTTTTTTATTCTGCATCATTTCATATGAAGTTTCTCTTTTTTGTTTTTATATTTATTATAGATAGAACAATAGATTAATGTAACATGGCATCTCAAACATTTATTAAACTTACTGTTGCATAATAAATACTGGTTTAGGTCCTATAAATACAGAGACATATTATATAGTCCCTGTCCCCACGGAACTTTTCCCAATCTCTTTCCTTTTTATTTTGTATGCACATTGCTTTTTGTTGTAAAAAATCTCATATATAAAAGTTATCTATTTTTTGCCCCCTATAATTTCTTCTGTTTGGGGCATAGCTAAGAATTTTCTGCCTCTCTGCAATTGTCGTAGGTATAATAGTCCATTATCTATCTCTTTTTTTAAACAAAATAGATTATATCATGTAATATGTGATATATATTATCCCTATTTTTTGTTGCACCATTACCTAGTTTTTTCAATTTTATTGGAAAATTTTTCCTTTCCCAGTGTTTTTGCAAGATTTAATAAAAATTAGTTTTAATCTATTTCATCAGTTTTTCCAATTAATTTAAAAATACACATGCTATGATATATATTATCATATAATAAATATTATATCATATATAACATAACATATAATTCAAGACCTGCCAATGCAAGTCTTTTTCCCTCCTTTTTTCTTCATAATTTCCCTTAACATTCTTCTCATTCCAAATAATTTGTCATCCCTTTTCTGATTCTATGAAATAGCCCATTGGCATTATGATTAATATTCTACTAATCCACAGACTCATTTGGGTAATATTGTTCAAACATTTAGTAACTTCCTACAGTTATCTGTTTTTGCTCCGTTTCTGTAAAAATTATTTAAATTTAAATTTAAATTACTTAAATTTAAATTTAAATTTTTTTGAAGGTGAAAACTTGAAATAAATTTTATAAATAAGCAGTTTTTCTTTTAATATAGTCAGAATAGGCAAGGCGTTAGGTTGTTTGCTCTCTTTCTTCTTTTCTCTCTTTTTTCTTACATTACCCTGAAAAGCAAATATATAATATTTTTATGTCAAGTCAGTTGAATATCTGTGGTAAGTTTTGGGTTTACAAAAGAAAACCAAAGTACCTGCCCTCAAGGAGTTCATACTCTAATATGGGAGGTAGCTATCAAGCAGCTATATACAAACTATATCCAGAATAAGTGAGAATGGTCTCATAGAGAAGGCACTAAAATTAAGGAGGGCTAGGAATAAGTTCTTGCAGAAAGGGGCACTTTAGCTAAGACCTGAAAGAAGGTAAAATGTGAAGAGTGTTTCTGGCACAAGAGAGCTAGTGAGAATGCCTTTTGCATGGTTGAATCAGTATCATGTGTCAGGAACAGTAAGGCCCAGTATTAGCAGATCACAGAATGCATGGGGGTGAGTAAGGTATAAGAAGTATGGAAAGGTAGGAAGGGTTAAGTTTATGAAGGGATGTAGAAGCCAAAAGGTTTTATATTTGATCCTTTGAGGTCATAGAGAACCACTGGAGTTTATTGAATGGAGGTGGTAGGGCAATATGGTCAGATCTACATTTAGGGATATATGACAGCTGAGTGTGGAAAGACCCGAGGCAGGGAGACCATGTAGGAGGCTAGTAAAATAATCTAGGGAGGTAATAAGTGTCTGTACCAAGTTTTAGAGTCACAGGAGAGAAGGGGGTACATGTGAGAAGATGATACAAGGATAGAAATTCAAGACTTAATAACTGATAGATCCAAAGTATCAGATCAAAAGTTTAAGGAATCAACAAGTGCAAAGTTGGCCAAATTATATCAGTGGAACTAACTGTTTTATGAGGTTACACACTGGGGAAAAAAATCAACTGATTAGTTAGAGGCGGGTTTTTTTGGTTGTAGGTTTTTTTTTGCCGGTTTCTCTAGGATCACTAACTATGTCCAGAATTTAAAGTCCTGGTCAGGGAATTTCTCTGGGGGTCCCCACAAAAGCAAAGGGTCCGTTTTTATATCCATCAAGGGCCCATATGTAACAGTGATTATTTGGCTGTTTTATTTCTCTCTTAGAATTAGAAATAAGAAGACGGGAGGATGAGTACAGATTTACAAGTAAGTGATTTCTCAGGCCTATGTAATTTATTCCTTTTAAATTTTGCTTTAGTCAAATATCTCTAGTAATAATAGGGATGTATCTGCACGTGTATCATTGGGAAAATTTGTTATTTTCTAAACATGTTTATTTAAACATGTATGAAATATAAAAATCTGAGGGAGTTTTTTCAGCATTATTTTGTGTACTTTGCTGTGTCTGGTGTTCTTAGCTCATTTCTATTGTGATCCTTATTAGCCTGCAGAATAATATTCTGTAGTATTTCTATGTAAATAATTGTCATTACATATTAATAACTTTATTTTTGAAATTTGTGGATTTCCTATTTGTCAGATTATAAAAAATAAAATTACTAGTTTACATATAGGTCTTACCTACTTATTAATAATGATAAAAGAGCACTGTGGGGCCAGTTATCTTGTAGTTTTTGTCATTTCTATTCATTTTAATATATTTGCAAAGCTTTCTGTATGAGGGCGCTTTGGAAATTAATACTTACCACTCCAATTTCTATTCAGTAAACATTCAGTATCTACTGTTGGATTTTTAAAATGTACAAAACTGTTTTTATCCATTGTCACATGATCTCACAGTAACCCCATTGAGGTTTTTATCCCCATTTTAGATGATAGGAACCAAGGGCCAGAGAGATTATGTGGCTTGTCCAATTTCCTCATTCTAGTCACTCTTCTCTAGGAGTTTTCCAATTTGTCATTGTTCTTCCTAAAATGTAACTTCCAGAACTAAGCGTGCTTCTTGAGTAGTTTGACTAGGAGAGTATAGTAGTGAGATCATGGCCTTCCTTGTTCTGAATGCTCTACTGCTCATGTTAATGCAGCCTTAAACATTAGCCTTTTTGACTGCCATATCTCATGTTTGACTCATTTTGATCTAAAACTTAGCTCTTTTCCACATGTCTAGGGTAAGCTTTTTCCATCCCTTACTTGAGATGCTGATTTTTTAAAACTCCAAATGTAAGACTTTATACTTATCCTATTAAATGTCATTTTATTAGATCCTTGTCATTGTTTTAGCCTTACTATTGTTCTAGATCCTTTTGGATCCTAATTTTTTATATCTAATAATCACTACCCCTTCTTGTCTGGAAAAACTTCTAGATGTTAGAATCAGGAAGCTAAAGTTCAAATCCAGTTCTATCACTAATAACTATGATTCAGCTTCCTCATCTGAAAAATTGATAATATTTATCCCATCTACTTCACAAATCTGTTGTGAGGAACAAATAAAGTAATGGAAGCAAAGTGATTTGTAAGTTACTGCATAGATGTCAGTTGTTATTATTTACATGCAGAAAGGGGCTTAAAAATCCACCTATTCCTAACCTTTCATTTTACAGATGAAAAAACTGAGATCCAGAAAAATTAATTCACTTAACTCAGGGTCACACAAATAGTTTAGTTTTTGTAAAGCTGGGATTAGAACTCCCAAAATACCTTACCAGCACATTTTAGTTTTCAAAGTATTTTCATTCCAAATCTATCTCATTTTAGTATTAAAATAGGTAGAATAGGCATTATTTTGCTTTTACAGATGAGGAAAGTGAGCCATGGTGGGTTTAGATGGCCTATATGCATGGCCATTTGCAGGACTGTGTGGCTGACAGTAATTAAGAAACTAGCCTTAAATCAGGAAGATCTGGGTTCCTTTCTTTCCTTGGACCAATAGTGTTTGTATGAGTCTGACTCTCCAGGGACCCAAACAAATTATAAGACAGTTGGTTTTGTGGAGAACAGTGATCTGCATTGAATGAGGATCTTATCCCATATATAGAAGCAGACCTACCTCTATTCCTGAAGACTGTGCTCTTTGTGCAAAGCCATTTATCTGTGCATTTTAGTTTTTTAGTGTTTTCAACCAACTTCTAATGTTTTACTTCACCATTTAATAGGTATGATAGCCAAATTAAAGTGCTTCTAACTTATAAAAAAGTTTTGTAGAATTAGCTGTGCTGTCTTTTTTTTTTTTTTTGCTGAGGCAATTGGGGTTAAGTGACTTCCCAGAGTCACACTAAGAAATGTTAAGTGTCTGAGACCAGATTTGAACTCAGATCCTCCTGACTTCAGGGCTGGTGGTCTATCCACTGCACCAACTAGCTGCCCCAGCTGTGCTGTCTTAATGTAGCACAAAGCATTGCTGCATATTAGGTAAAATATCATAAGGTATTTGACTTTGGTTGAGTGTGTGTGTGTGTGTGTGTGTGTGTGTGTGTGTACCAATTTAAGTGAAATTGTCTGTGACATTTTCAGAATTGCTTCAGATTGCTGGAATTAGTCCACATGGTAATGCTCTAGGAGCATCGATGCAGCAGCAAGTGAATCAACAAATACCTCAGGAGAAAAGGGGAGGTGAAGTCCTAGATTCTGCCCATGATGACATAAAACTTGAAAAAAGTAATATTTTGCTGCTGGGACCAACTGGGTCAGGTAAATAACTCAAATGTTTCCTTGCTTTTTGAAAAAAAATAATGCTAATATATAGAAAAAGTTTGTTTAGGATTCTTCAACACCATTTATTATAGGGCTGAATTTTTTTGCAAGTCCAAAAGTTCAGTCTTATCATAAGTTGTTAATTCTTCATAGGCTTCATGTTCCACAGGGAGCTTGATGTTGCTCTCTTATGAGCCAGCACAAAAGTGTGGGCTGTTTTGAGGCTAATTTATAAGACCCTGAATCTGAGGAATAAAGGAGCTAGGAAAAGGATTGGAGAAGAGTTTGGGACTTTAGCAGCAAGTGCACCTGTCTCAGTGGTCTGATAAGTGCTGTCAATCCTTGACATTTATAAAGCTGGTGTATGCACTGGACTGAGCCCTGAAAATACAAACAAAAAGAGGTAAGAGACAGGAATTGCCCTCCGGGAGCTCACAGACTAAGGCTGGAGAAGCAGCATAATGACTATATCCCAGCCTGAATTCAGTTTCTAGTTTTGTGATATTTTCAAAGCATGGCCAACATAGTCCCAACAGAACTCTTGGTTATTGTTTCTATTTGTAGGTAAAACATTGCTGGCCCAAACTCTAGCTAAATGCCTTGATGTACCTTTCGCTATCTGTGACTGCACTACCTTGACTCAGGCGGGATATGTAGGTGAAGATATTGAATCTGTGATTGCCAAATTGCTACAGGATGCCAATTATAATGTAGAAAAAGCACAACAAGGTACGTCTCTCTAGATTTCTCACATTCCCCTAATTGACACCATAAGAGAAATAAAGTTGCTGAAGTAATTGTGTTGGGGATGCTGGTTTTTATTTTGGGTTGAGAAATAAAGTCCTCTTAAGTGTTAAGAAGTACATATTTGTCACATACTCTACCATATTTAGTGTACTGCCTAGAAGTCTGCCCCAAAAGGAATTTGGTGAGGTGACACACAGCAGGGCTGGAAGACCCAGCCACTCAGGAGCCCTCTGCTCATCATTGCTGGCCTCTGTCTGCCACTCACATGCCAGTGTCACAGAGCTAAAGTGGATAGTAATTTAAGGGCATAAATGCTCATTGGTTGATTTGTCGATTTTTATTCTAATTCAAGACAAAGGAGCAATAGAAGTAGCCTCTTGTACAAAAGAGTGTTTATGAACCTGCTGCTTAATGGCCCTTTTTCCTCCTGTCATCATACTTCCTGTTTCCAGCCTTAAAGACAGATACAACAAGCAGATTACTCCTGCATCCCCCACCTCCATTTCTTGGGTTCATCAGAACAAGTAGATAATCCCCCTAGAAGTAAGAAAGGGCTGTTCTTTTTAATGATTCTTCTCAGGAAAAAGAACTGGAAACCTCCAGCATGAGGTAGAGACCCATACATTCCCAGGAGGAAACATCAGTAGGGTTCAGTGATCTTACATCTTAGTAACACTATGTAAATCATAATAGCACATGAAAAAAGATGAATGGGTAAAGCAAGTATGTTTGTATCATGGGAACAAATGTATATGTTAAATGTAACAATTTTTAAGCTTACTTTATTGTATGTATTTCATATTATAAATAGAATCCTCCTTAAATTATAGGAATTGTCTTTCTGGATGAAGTAGATAAGATTGGCAGTGTGCCAGGCATTCATCAGTTACGGGATGTAGGTGGAGAAGGCGTTCAGCAAGTAAGCAGTTGAATATTTTGTTCAAGCCTACTAAAAAGGAGGGAATACATCAACTTCCTAGATATTGTACGTTTTGGTTTAACATTCAGTTAGAATCCATATTATTCATACTATCTCCACATAGCCCTTAAATTAAGCTTTAGTGGCATTTGAAAAATGACTTTCTCACAAGTATTTTTTTTTTTTACTTTCTCTTTCTTCCTTTCTTCCTTCCTTTCCTTCCTTCCTTCCGCAGTTGGGGTTAAGTGATTTGCCCAGGGTCACACAGCTAGGAACTGTTAAGTGTCTGAGGCCAGGTTTGAACTCAGGTCCTCCTGACTTCAGGGCTGGTGGTCTGTGCACTGTGCCACCTAGCTGCCCCTCACAAATATCTCCTAAAGAGAGTCTTCTGATTATTATATTTACACATGAATAAATTTATCTTTGTTTCTTTTCCCCTCGTGCTTAACATGTTTTAAATAGTTTCATTAATTTTTAAGAGTTGTGGGTGGTGTCTTAAAGTGTTCCGGGGGAAAAGGCCTTAGAAGTTCTTTAATCCCACTTTCTCATGTTACAGAGAAAGTTCATTGAGCCCCAGTGAAGTTAAGTACTTGCCCAAGTGACTCCAGTTAATGGCAGAATCAAGTTTGGAACCCAAGTCTTTTAATTCCCAGTTCTGTGTTCCTTGCAAGATCTTTGCTATAGTAAACAGTTTATTCCATTTATGATTTTAGTAAAGGAATAAACAGTTGAAATGCATAAATAATGAAAATACAAAATAGATATTTTTTTCCTAGCACCCACTTTTTAATAGTCTGAAATTTTCGTGTAGGTGAGTTGCATTTTTGTTCTTATACATTGAAACATTGTTAAAATATAACATCATTTGATTTCTTCCATCTGTCCAATATTTGGAAAATAGAGCCCCTTGGAAAATATTTAAAGGAAATTTGAATTTTTTTCTTCCTCTTGAAGAAAAGAAATTAAAAACAAAATCCTGGTAACAAGTACAAAGACAAATGGAAATGCCCGTGTCGTTCATGTCTAGAATAATGTCTGTCTCCTTCTGCATATTAGTGTATCATTTTTTTAACAGGAGGTGAGTGACATTCTAATCTTTAGTCTTCTGGAAATCATGACTGATTATTGCTTTGAACAGAGTTCTTAAGTTTAAAAAAAGTTCATAATTATAAAGTACCCCCTTGAGAACTGGGGAGAGGTTTAGAGGCTGTAAGCACTTCAGATACTTTATAAATTCTGGGTTGAATAAGTAGTTCCTGCTTCCCAGTCTGATCCCTAGAGAGAGATGTGATCATTTTTTTTTTAAGTACTTAATTTTACCTACCTACTCTCTTTGGGAATAAATAGTAACAGTAATAATGAATTTTTAAAAACCTAATCACATAGGCCAAGAAATTCAGGTTGGTGATTTCTATTAAGTGTGAAAGTTGGGAATTTTGTTTATCATTTCTGCTTTTTCTCTTTGAGAAAAACAATTTCAGTTTTTTCTTTCTTTTTTTACTTTTTTTTTTTTTTTGCTGTTCTATATTGTACTTTTATATGGTGTCATAAATCTTTCATTTTTTTCTTTAGGGTTTGTTAAAACTTTTAGAAGGTACAATAGTCAATGTTCCAGAAAAGAATTCCCGCAAACTTCGTGGAGAAACAGTGCAAGTTGATACAACAAACATACTGTTTGTTGCATCTGGTGCTTTTAATGGTTTAGACAGAATAATCAGCAGGAGGAAAAATGAGAAGGTGAGCTTTTCTAAAGATATAATAAGATGAGATCATTAATATTATTATTAAAATGAGATCTTATTTTATACTTGCTCTGCTAATTAAGCATGGCCAAAACAGAACTCATTTTCTTCCCCCCAAAAAAATCTACACTCACTTCAAAACTTTTCTGTTAAGAGAATTACTCAATATGTAAAAAAATGAATGTACTTATATAACTTTAAAAAATTGCTTTTACATGTAGAGGAAAACTTAAAAAAAATTTTTTTAAAGAGGAAATAGCTCAGGTTCCCAGTTTCAGAGTTATCTTTGTTTCTTTATCTTCCTCATTTCATATATACTTTCATTTGCCACATCTTGTCAGTATTATCACTACCATAGATCTTACATCCATTTCCTTTTCTGTTCACTTAGTTATCACTGTAGTTCAAGCCCTCATCACCTTTACAGGATTCTCCTCATTGATCTCAATTCCTTCATTCTAGTCTCAGTTTCCTCATCCGTTAATGGGGATAATACCTATCTCCCAGGGTTTTTCAGATGCCTTTTCTGTATTCTTATAATAAAAAGCATTTAAAAAATTACCTTTTCTTAGCTATTTTTCAAATAAAACAAAAAAAAAAATTTTTTTTTAAAGCTCTTTATTTTAAAAACATGCATGGGTAATTTTTCAACATTGATCCTTGCAAAGCTTTCTGTTACAAATTTTTCCCTCCTTCCCCTCTCTTATCCCCTCCCCTAGATAGCAGGTAATCTAATACATGTTAATTATGGTAAAATACATGACAAATCAAATATATGTATATATATTTATACAGTTATCTTGCTTACAAGAAAAATTGGATCTACAAGAAAAAAAAAACCTGAGAAGGAAAACAAAATGCAAGAAAACATCAATAGAGAATGTGAAAATGCTATGTTGTGGTCCACCCTCAGATCCCACAGGCCTCCTTGGGTGTATATGGCTTTCTTTATCACTGAACAATTGGAACTAGTTCATTGTTGAAGAGAGCCATGTCCATCAGAATTGATCATCATATAGTCTTGTTGCCGTGTATAATCTCCTGGTTCTGCTCATTTCACTCAGCATCAGTTCATGTAAGTTTCTCTAGGCCTCTCTGAAATTGTCCTGCTGGTCGTTTCTTACAGAACAATAATATTCCATAATATTCATATACCATAATTTATTCAGCCATTCTCCAATTGATGGGCATCCATTCAGCTTCCAGTTTCTAGCCACTTAAAAAAGGGCTGTCACAAACATTTTTGCACATGTGGGTCCCTTTCCTTCCTTTAAGATCTCTTTGGGATATAGGCCCAATAAGAAACACTGCTGGGTCAAAGGATATGCACAGTTTGATAACGTTTTGAGCAAATTCCAAATTGCTCTCCAGAATAGTTGGATCTGTTCACAGTTCCACCAACAATGTATCAGTGTCCCAGTTTTACCGCATCTCCTCCAACATTTGTCATTATCTTTTCTTGTCATCTTAGCCAATCTGACAGGTGTGAAGTGATACCTCAGAGCTGTCTTAATTTGCATTTCTCTGATCAATAGTGATTTGAAGCACCTTTTCTTTTTTCTTTTTCTTTCTTTTTTTTTTTTTTGATATCAAGTTGCCATTTTAATGGAAATGCTCACTTCCTTTTTTTTTTAATTTATTTTTTATTTGCATAACATATGTGTGGGTAATTCTTCAACATTAACCCTTACAAAGCTTTCTGTTACAAATTTTTCCCCCCTAGTCCCCACCCCTCCCCTAGATGGCAGGATATCTACTACATGTTAATTATGTTAAAATACTTGACAAATCGAATATATGTATACATATTTCCACACTTATTGTTGTGCAAGAAAAATTGTATCTACATAGAAGATATATCAGATAAAGGAAACACAATGCAAGCAAACATCAGTCGAGAGCATGGAAATGTTATGTTGTGGTCCACATTTCACATCCCTCTCTGGGTGTCTATGGCTTTCTTCAGTGAACAGTTGGAAGTGGTTTGAAACATTTCATTGTTAAAGAGAGCCATGTTGGAGCACCTTTTCATGTGACTAGAAATAATTTTAATTTCATCATCTGAAAATTGTCTGCTCATATCTTTTGACCATTTATCAATTGGAGAATAGTTTGAATTCTTATAAATATGAGACAGTTCTCTCTATATTTTAGAAATGAGGCCTTTATCAGAATCCTTAAATGTAAAAATGATTTCCCAATTTATTGCTTCCCTCCTAATCTTGTCTGCATTAGTTTTGTTTGTTAACATAATCAAAATTATCCATCTGGTGTTCAGTCATGAGTTCCAGTTCTTTGGACACAAATTCCTGCCCTCTCATAGGTCTGAGAGGTAAACTATCCTATGTTCCTCTAATTTGCTTATAATATCACTCTTTATGTCTAAATCATGAACCCATTTAGATCTTATCTTGGTATGTGGTGTTAGGTGTGAGTCAAGCCCTAATTTCTTTCATACTAGTTTCCAATTTTCCCAGCAGTTTTTGTCAAAGAGTGAGTTCTTATCCCAAAAGCTGGGGAAAATAAAACAAAACTTTTAAAAAATAACATTTATTATCAGAAATAAAGCTGTAAATCTCATTAAGAACACACAAAAATACTTTGTTGCTGTTAATGTATTTTGATTAGAATTTACCTTCTTAATAAATTGACAGTTTAAAGGCGACATATAAATATGTAATAAATGTAAATATAAAATTATATCTCCTTACCTCCTCTTGGTTTAATTCATTCATACAAATTATCTTTTTGCATTCAGTCATATTGCTCTGTCATTCAAAAACTCTTAACCCCTTTTCTAATCAGCCCAACTGGAATACTGCACATGTGTAGGTGAGTGGGTGGGTGCTCATTTATATCATGATCTTTTTACAATTGAACTGATGTTAATTAGTACTTTCCCTTTTTTAAACTAGTGTATATAAAATAAGAGTACTCTTCCAATTTTCTGGCATGTTTTGTCCAAAAGAAAAAAAGTTTTTTAAAAAATATTTTCAGAAAGTTCTGTAATTATAACCTCAAAGAGGAATGGACATATTTCTTGTATTTATAATATTTATCATTTTTATTTTTGTCCATAATACAGCACCCACTGAATATATATAATTTTTTATTCTTAGAATATCTCTTAACCAATTATTTTTTCTTTGACAGTATCTTGGATTTGGAACACCAGCTAACTTAGGAAAAGGCAGGAGGGCTGCAGCCGCAGCAGATCTTGCCAACCTAAGTGGGGAATCAAATGCCCATCAAGACATTGAAGAAAAAGATCGTTTATTACGCCATGTGGAAGCCAGAGATCTCATTGAATTTGGCATGATTCCAGAATTTGTGGGACGGTTACCCGTGGTGGTTCCCTTGCATAGCCTAGATGAAAAAACTCTTGTACAGATTCTTACTGAACCACGTAATGCAGTTGTTCCTCAGTACCAGGCATTATTCAGCATGGACAAGGTTTGATAATTTTTCCTCTTATTCAGTGTCATTATTTTAAAATTTCCCTCATGGAATTCTCTAAACTAGTTCTTCACATAAAAAAAAAAGGCACTTCCACTACTGTGAATACCCACCAATAGATAACCAAAGAATAGAACAAAGTGAGATTCAAAAAGTTGAGTGGAAGGCACACACAATCGGAATTATGAAGTTAGTGATGTGCTTCTTTCTTCCTTGTTAAAGAGTGATAATGATGATAACAAAATACAGAAACTTGGAGAGGTAACACATCACAGTCTCCTGGAAGTATAAATGCCCATTCTCTCTATCATGTCAGCTTTTCATCTTGGGGTTATATATCCATTATTTTAAAAATAATAGTTATAGAGAGAAGATGGTAAATAGTTAACAAACTACAGAATCCTTGTTCAAAGAAGAATAGCATCCCAAAGAGCTATAGTTCTGATTTCTCCCTAGGCAGAATGGTTATTTTAGTTCGTGTTTGAAAGGAGATTTTATGAGTAATAATTAACTGTAGCACCTATTTGTTTAAAAGAGCTAAATTAAATGATTTGACAGCAGGAGGAAATTATTAAAGGTGATACTAGGAATTCTCTACATTTCAAATAACTTTTGAATTCTTTGATAAAGTAAAATCTCCTTATTTTAGATGCTTCTCATTTGGAATTTGTTTTTATTAGGGGATAACTGGAGTTTAATACTATTTCTGAAAGAAAAAATTTACTAAGCAATAAAGTAGGTAAACAGAATTTTACATTTTAATGGAATTACTGTTTAATGACTTGGGCCAAATCATTTTGTGATTCTTTGAAATAAGGGAGTTCAAATCATTGTTACCTCCTTCTTGTTTGGTAAGTACTGGGACCATAAAACTAAATAGTAATACTCTGTCTTCACAAGGAACTTACATTCTGCTATGGAGTTATAGCAGATATACAGATAAGAAAATACAAGGTACAAGATAATTTTAGGAGGAAGAGCATACCAAAAACTGGGGAAGTGAAGAAAAACTCATGTAGGAGGTGATATCGGAACTCAAATTTGAAAGAAACCAAAGATTGTAAGAGATGGTGATGAGGAAGAAATTCATTTATGGACAGGGTACAAGCCTGTGTAGAAGCTAAGAACTTTTAATGTTGATTTCAGAGAATAACTTTGGTAGGCAAGTTTGATTGGAGCATAGTGTATTCAAAAGGGTAATAAGTAATATGAAATAAATAAATACCTGGAAAGGTAAGTGGGAGACTTAAGATTTAAATGCTAGTTAAACTTTTTTTTTTTTAAGTTCAAAACAAAGACATCTAATGGAATAATACAGTAATTTCCAATAGAATATTCTATACTCTCCCACAAATAATATACATTATTAAAGTAGAGACTGAGCATAGAGGTAACACTATGAAGAGATCCACACATGGAAAATATCTGTGGAGGGATCTTCTGAATTTCTCTTCTTTCTGTTCCTCGCTGAACAGTATTGTTTGTTTGTTTTTAATATTCAGTATTTTATCATTTTTCCCCCCCTGAGGCAATTGGGGTTAAGTGGACTTTGCTCAGGGTCACACAGCTAGAAATTGTTCATTGTCTGAGACCAAATTTAAACTCAGGTCTTCCTGAATTCAGGGCTGATGCTCTATCCACTATGACATCTAGCTGCCTCTATCATTCATTTTTGTAAGACTTTATGTTCCAAATTTTTCTCCCTCCCTCCCTGACTTCCCCCCTCTCCAAGATAGCAAGTAATCTGATATAGGTTAAATAATGTGCAATTCTTTTAAACGTATTTCCATTTTTGTCAAGTTGTGCAAAAAAATTCAGACCAAAAGGGAAAAAAGCATGAGAAAGGGAAAAAAACCCAAAAAAGTAAAAATACTGTATTTTGATCCATATTCAGTCTTCATAGATCTTTCTCTGGATGCAGATGGCCTTTTCCATCCCAAGTATATTGTAGAAATTTGCATTTGATCCTTGTAGCAACAATGCAGTAAGAACTGCATTTTTTCATGGCAAATTCAGTGGATACCAGAGAGTAAAGAATGACTCCCAAGGTTGCAAACTTAAGTGATTGGTAAAGTGCTGTTACTATCAAAAGAAATTGAGAAGTTGTGGGATTAGGGGAGAATATGAGTTCCATTTTGAGCATAACAAGTTTGAGATAATAAAATTTCATTTAAAATCAATGCCAGAGGAATTAATATTGGTTGTTAAAGGCAAAACTCAATCAAGTCTTTGTTATTGTTAAGCTATTTCAGTTATGTCTGACCTCATTTGGGATTTTCTTAGCGAAGATACTGGAGTGGTTTGTCTTTTCCTTCTCCGGTTCATGAGATAAAATGAGAATCTGAGGCAAACAGGGTGAAGTGACTTGCCCAGGGTCTCACAGTTTATGTCTGAGGCCAGATTTGAACTCAGGAAGATGAATGAGTCTTCCTGATTCCAGGTTTAATAATCTTTATCTACTGCCCCACTCAGCTACCCCTCCAATGATATCTATTTGAATACTAAATAGTTGTCTAAATAGATCTCACTCATTAATTTTATTTCCATTTTTACAAATGTTTCCAAAGATATCATTTGTTTTTTAACCATTAATCAATAAAATCAGTTTGAATTTTCATATTTAACATTTCAAACCAGGAAATTCAACCAATATTTCTTTGGCTTGACACAACCTGAATGGTGTGTAAAATCATACTTTAAAAACAGTCATTACAATACAAGGATTAATAAGACTATAACAAAAAATTTGCTAATTTTTCCTTTTTTAAACATGTTTTTTTTTATTTATTGAATTACTGAATCTTTAAAATGCATAATACAGAAGAATATTTTGATTGGTATGCTGAGAATCACTGAAGTTAGAAGAGATTTTAGAAATTTTCCAGTTCAATCCCTGTCAGAATAGCATTCCTCTCTAAACACTCAGCTCCCTGGTTAAAGACCTTTTAGTAATGACAAATTCTGCTACCTCCAGAAATTACCTATTCCACTGGAAGTTTACCTTATGTTGCCCTTAAAATCACTTCTGTAACTTCCGTTCTTTCTTTTTGTTCTGATCTTTGGGACACAGCCATTCTAATGCCTCGATCTAACAAAATGGCTCTTCAGATAACCTTCCCCTTTCCCTTTTTGCTAATGTCTTAAAATGTGGCTTCCAAAATGGGACATTAGTCTCCAGAAAAAAAAAGGTCCTGACCAAGAATAGGAATTATTTTGCTTTCTTGTATGTCTCCTCAATTTAGCAGAATACCTAGTACATAATAATGGGATGGAAAAGTTATTCTTTTTTATTCTATTCCATACTAACATATTTTGGCTACTATGTAAGTTCATTGAGATTGCTGTCCACTAAAAATACCCTAATCTTTTTCATGATAACTCTTGATGGTTCATGATATTTAATCACAAACCTGGTGAAGTTAATTTTTTGTAGTCTAGTGCAAGACTTTAAACTTGTCCTTTTTAAATTCCATCTTGCCATTAGATCTTGTCATTTCATTATTTTTAGCCATTCTCAGCTTGGTGTTGGCTGCAAATTTTATCAATCTGTACTTTCAAATCTTAAATGTTAAGTAACAGCCAAGAGAAGATATTTTGATCTTTGAAAAAATTTCTTGATTATAATTGGCCCACAATCAGGACATGTGGTTTTATGGATTTTTGCCAGTAGCATTGATGGTTTTGTATTTATTCATCCAAGCTCTCTAGCTTGGGCCATTTTGTATGGATTTGGAAGTTAGGAAGTATTTTATGACCAGTGTTGAGTTAAGATCTAAATCCCTGACTTCACTGACATAATGCTCTTATTAATGGAGCTAATCCAGAGAGAAAATGAATTTTGTAGTAAAGCTTCAACTTGTTTTAAATTCTGTAATCTCTTCAGAATTTCAAGGTAATATTGGACAATGTCTCATAATGCATTGGCTAATAAGATATTTGTACAGAATATAACGTTTCAGGATTTTTAAAAATATACACATGTTCCCTGCTTTAAGTCAATGCAGATTTGGGAAACAGAAGAAAGGATGATTTTTTTGAAAATTGGGCAAGAAGAAAGGAAAAGGGAATAAGCATTTATATAGTGCTTAGTGTGTTCCAGGCATTGTGTATCTAAACATTTTCTTTACATATATTATCTTATTTGATCCTCATAAAAACCTTGTGAGTAGGTATTCTTTCTTCTCATTTTATAGATGAGGAAACTGAGGCAAATAGAAGTTAATGACTTGCCCAGGCTCACACAGGTAGTTGGTATTGAGGATGGATTTGAACTTCCTTATGCCAGACCCAGTGCTGTCTCCATTGCTTCTGGTTTTGTAAGAGTATTGGTTAGATAATTCCTTTAGTTAAGCTTTCCTAGTACATGGAACTTAAAAAATTTAGTCCTTTTCCAGGATGCATAAAATGATACCTTGTGTTTAATTTCTTTTTTTTGTTTGTTTGTTTTGTTTTGTATTGGTTTTTTTGTTTGTTTTGCTTTGTTTTGTTTTGGGTTTTTTGTTTGTTTTGCTGAGGCAATTGGGGTTAAGTGACTTGCCCAGGGTCACACAGCTAGGAAGTGTTAAGTGTGTGAGACCAGATTTGAACTCGGGTCCTCCTGACTTCAGGGCTGGTGCTCAATCTACTGCACTACCTAGCTGCCCCCCTTGTGTTTAATTTCTAATCATAGTTGTAATTACATTCCTAAAGAAGTGCAGAGGTGATCATTGGTCCTCTATTTGGAATTCTTATTTGAAATATTTCTTTGACTAAATGAAATGACATTTTATGCAGTTAGCCCCATTTTCTTTGACTGGGTTTTCTGTGACTAATCAGTATGTTCCATATTTCACCACTTAGAGTGATACAGATTTTTCACCTTTTACACAAGTTTGTAAAAAAATGTTTCCCCTTTCTGGGATCTTCATGCTTGTGTACACATGTATTGAACAAAGACCTTTGGAGGCTCTCAGTGAGGTATGACAGCAACCCATGTTCCTGTTTCTCTGAAGTCCAGCAGAGATATCAGACCCTCAGCCTAGTACCTTTACATGAAAATAAAATTTACTTGTAGTAAAAATAAGTACATTTATAAAAAGTGATATGTAAGAGGATTTCTTCCTGTTCACTTACCTATTCATATCATAGCCCAGCCTGGCTCTACTCAAAGTGTAAAGTTAGCGACAAAGGCAAATTAGTTTTTTTCATAGAGTAATAAGAATATAGTTAGTTGTGTTTTTTTAAGTTATCTTGTTTTATATCAAATTGTAATGTTCCTGGAGAAATTTCTGTCAGACCACACTAGCGATGTTTTTTGTTGGGTACATGTTTAATCTTTTACATTCTTAATGATTTTCAATGATCTTATCATAATAAGATAATATCAAAAGTCATTATTTAAATGCACATAAGGTCTACATTAAAATTGCAAATAAATGGCACAGTGGCTAGGTTGCTGGACCTGGAGTCCTCAAGACATTTTACTGAGGCCGGATCCTGAGCAAATCACTTAATCTGCACTACCTCAGTTTCTCTGATAGCACCTATCTCTCAGAATTTATGTGAGGATAAAATGAGATATTTGTAAAGTTCCTCAAAAACTTTGAAGCACTGTATAAATGCTGGTTGTTATTTTATTCAGCAACTATTTTAATGCCTACTTTTTTTGTAAGACCCTGTGTGTTAGGTAGTATGTTAGATAGATAGATAGATAGATAGATAGATAGATAGATAGATAGATAGATATATAGCCCAACATTAGAATACGTATGTATATAAGAAAATCAAAAAACATTTATTGAATACTTCTGTATGTGTCAATCATTCTGCTGTGTGGGTATATGTAACAAGTACTGTAAGAGTGGTACAACCAAAATTGCGGTACCATTTTAGAGAAAGGAGAAATTGCTTCTGGGGAGGATGATTGAAGAATGCTTAATGAAGGGAACATGTGAAATGGAGATGGAATGATGGATAGAAATTTGATAAATGGGGAGAAAGAGAAAACCATATGAACAAAGCAGGAAAGTATATTCAGAGAATAAAGAGATTTGGTCAAAGCTTAGAGATTATGTGGAAGAGTAGTAGGAGACTAGTTGGGGCCAGATCACAGACAGCCTTGAATGCCCGCTGAGGAGTATGTACTTTATTTCCTAGGCAATGGGGACCCATTGAAGATTTTTCAGGAGGGGAATGACATGATCAAAATGGTGTGCAGGATGGATTGCAGGGAGGAGAGACTGGAGGCAAAGAAACCAGTTTTAGGCTATTGCAGTAGTCCAGGCATAAGGTAATAAAGGCCTGGACTAGGGCGGTGGCAGTATTGTTTAAAGGATAAAGCATCCTATGGCCACTTAGGAAAGCTTTATCAAATTATCTAACAATATATCTCTTTCTTGTAGTGTGAGCTTAATGTTACCGAAGATGCTTTGAAGGCCATAGCCAGATTGGCACTAGATAGGAAGACTGGTGCAAGGGGCCTTCGATCTATCATGGTAAGTTTGTGTTGCCTTACAAGAACTATATAGTCAAAAGAAAAGAAAATATCTATGTGTGTATGCATGCATATGTATATATATGTTTTGCACCAAAGCCAATGCACACATAAATATTCAGCACATCAAACAGTAATTCAGTTTCAGAAAGAGATCATTCAAAGAGAAAGAATGCCTTCAGTTGTAAATAAGCAAGTGAGATACTTAAGGAGAGGGAACTGTAGTAGTTATCTAAACCTAGATGAGTGACCTCCTTCTGAGGTACTTTTTTGTATGCTGAAAATGAAGCATGAGCTCATCCATTGAATATTTTGAACATTCGGTGTCTATGCACAAAGTGTAAGAATTTAAGGCAGAACTTTTTTCTATGTAATCTTTTTCTTATTCCTTTAGGAAAAGCTGTTACTAGAACCAATGTTTGAAGTACCAAATTCTGACATTGTATGTGTGGAAGTTGACAAAGAAGTTGTAGAAGGAAAGAAGGAACCAGGATACATAAGGTAATATGAAACCTTATGCCAAAACAAATTGATTACTTGAAGCAAAATCTTACTGTGTACATAAAAATAGCATTAAAATCTCTTCTTGTTATTAATGCATGACCTAAAGTTCAAGAATTTTTCTCAAAAAATTAAATGAACTTATAAAATTCAGTATTTATAAACCTGTAACAAAAGATTAAGACTTGATTTTTAATTTAAAAGAAAAAAACATATAAAGATTACATGTGAAATGTTTGTGTAGTGTATGTGAATTGACAACACACAGTCTTTACCCTTATCTCAGAGGAATTCTCCCACTTGTATCCTTTATATTATACTCTGCTTTCTTCTGAGATCTTACTTCTTTAATTATTTTCTCTTTTTTCTCATTTCCTTTGGCACCTCGCCTACCTTCTTGCAAAACAATTATATATCCTCTATCTTGGGGATTAGGGGAAATTTCCTTGAAGTAGCTGCCTTATCATTGCTCTTTATCACCAAACTTGAAAGAATAGGCTATAGTCATGGGCTCTACTTTGTTATACCCATTCACTCTTTAATTTCCCCAATATGATTCATGTTACCCCTGCAACTCTACTGAGATTGTGCTCATCAGTAATTTCTGATTGCCAGTTCCAGCTCTCATCTTTCCAGCTCTCATCTTTGTGTTCTCTGCAGTAATCAATCTCTTCAGCCATTCTTTCCTCCTTTTACTTTCTAATCTTTTTTGACTTAAGGAAAACTGTACTGCAGTTTGCCCTCCAGCTGTTGCTAGGTCTCCCTTGCTCTTCTTTCTCCTTTCATCCTTTAAATATTATTCCCCATAATTCTTTGATTTTCTTTCCCCTCTCTCTTGGCATTGACATCCATTCCCATACTTTATACTGATATCTCAATGCTAATACTATTAAGTATGTTTCTCTATCTTACTGGATATATTTACCACGTGAATGTTCCACTAGGACCTGCATTTCAATACGTCAGCCTCTTATGTGACCTCAAAGTGTTTCTTCTGCTGGCTTCGCTATGTCAGTTATGTGATCCGACTAACAGTGTTACAAACCAGTGTGTTGGGTTTTTTTATGTTTTTAGCCTTTCTTCCTCATACTCAATATCTAATTAGTCGTCAGTCCTGTTATTTCTGCTTCTTTAATATTTTTTCACATAAAATCTCTTCTCTATTTTCACAACTATTATCCTAATTCAGGCTTTTTGTACTTAAGTTTATAGGAAGGGTAGCAGGAGACTTAATGGTAAGCATTTAAAAAATGAAATGGAAGACAATCATTAATAGATAAGTCGTTAAAGAAAATAATATGGGAAAAGCAAACCATACCAAGTCAAGTACACAGTCAGTCAACAAATCTTTATTAAGGTGTAGGCACTGTGCTGAATATTGGAGATACAAAGAAATGTTCCAAAAAAAAAAAAATGCTGCTTCCCCTCAAGGAACATCTAGTCTAATAGGAGAGACAATATGCAAACAACTCTATACAAATAAAGATATATACAGATACCATGCTGTAGGTAATTTACTTTTTTTTTTTTTACTTTTTTTTTTACTTTTTTTTTGCTGAGGCAATTGAGGGTTAAGTGATTTGCCCAGGGTCACACAGCTGGGAAGTGTTGTGTCTGAGACCAAATTTGAACTCAGTTCGTCCTGAATTCAGGGCTGGTGCTCTATCCACTGCGAAGCCTAGCTGCCTCTGGTAATCTATTTTTGATGGTGTTGAGGGATTGGTTCCTCGAGATATATTTAAGAGAGCTATAGCAAATATTTTGGGGGAAATTCCAAAAATGTTTCTTGTCCAAAAAAATCAGTTGATATATCAATAATTATTGAACTATATACCTGCTTTCCCTTTTCATACCTTCATCAAGAAGGGCCATCAACACAGATATAGATTAGTCTTATAGAGATGGGAAAACAAGTAGGTATTCACAAATACTGTAGTCTATGCTTTATAATAATACAGTTGACTACAAGATATAAAGAATAAAAGATCTTACTGTTTTGATTGTTCTTTGACTATTAAAAAAAAGATCTTTTGGTTTAAGTAGGGTTCTCACCTAACAAGGAATCTCCCTAAACATATTAAAATCACGTAAGGATTTTTGAAGCTTGCAACAATTGAGACCCTTTGACAGTTTCTTATCAAATCAAGTAAGACATAAGAAGAAAACAAATGCATGCAAGAAATATTTGCCATTGTCATAAAGAATATCTAGTGCAGTTTGCAAATGGGAGAGGATTCTGTATAGTTAATAAAGGCCTCTGGATGCTTCTGTTTATGGATTGCATTGTGATGACTGAAGGAAACATTGCGTAAGACTTCTAAAAGAGGCCTATAATCAGAATTTCCATCTAGGATGTGCAATTGGATGGACAAACCACAGGGGAGAGAAAGAAATGTGTATGTCCTGGATATATATATTGTGGGTAGATTATAAGCCCAGAAATGAATAGAAGGAAAAGAGCAATATGGGTTGTATTGGGGAATTTGAACAATAATTTTTAATGATACCAAATTTCTTCCTGAATCAAAGCCTTTCTTTCTTAGTATTTTTATTGGAATATCATATGGATAGAAATCATGGAATAAAGTAGTAGCCAAAGAATTAAAATTGTTGGGGCAGCTAGGTGGCTCAATGGATAGAGCACGAGCCCTGAAGTCAGGAGGATCCGAATTCAAAATACTTCCTAACTGTGCAATCCTGGGCAAGTCACTTAACCCCAATTGCTTCAGCAAAAAAAAAAAAATTAAAATCATTGCTCACCCAAAGAACAATAGAGAGAGGTCTAGTGACTGAGTAGGCTGTAGTATATTGCCAAAAAGCAGCCTCAAAGATAACAAGATATTTGATCAGAAAAGGAGGTGGACTGGCCACAAAGAGTAGTAGAGCTAAACAAGTGCTGGACCTTTTATTTTAAAATCAAAGGGTTGGATTAGGTATTCTTTAAGGTTGCTTTCACCTCTTAAATCTGATACAGCAATGCCATGTAAGTAGAGCAAAAGATAATCTATATTCTTCATGAATAGAGAGATCTAAAGAAAAGGCATTGGCACCTTGGGTGGATCCTTGTGGAGAACTTGAGAGGTGGTTTACAGACTAGAGTTGCATAGGCTGAGGTGGCATGGAGTGGTTCACAATCTGCACTATTCATTCAACAAGCATTTTTAAGTAGTTTCTGTGTGGAAAGCACAAAAGTGAATAGGTTCTTGTCAGAAACATTCTATTGAGTTGGAAGTTGGAGAGATGGAACATATGCATAGATAATAAATTCAAAACAAAATATATACAAAATAAAGTGTGTTCTCAGGGGAGGTTATTACTATCTAAGGAGTTATGGCCCTTGTAGGAGAAGTTTTTGAAGTCAGCTCATGGTTCCAAGAGGCAGAAGTGAGGAAAGAGCCCATGCAAATATCAAGAGTCAGAGGATAAAGGGTTGAATATGGGAGTCTGCAAGTGGGCCAGTTTGTTTGTGATGTAGAGGGAATGATGAAGTAATAAGGAATTAGCTTGGAAAAATAACTTGGAAGCCAGACCAGGGAGGGCTTTAATTACCAGATAAAAGAGTTTATACTCAGAAACAAATACATTGCCAGGCTCATGCTTTAGGATAGTACTTAAGCAGTTGTGTGGAGAATGAACTAGAGCAAAATTAGGAAGCTCTTCTACTAGTTTTCAGGCCAGAGATGAACATCAAAAATGAACATTTCAGCTTATTGTTTTCTTGTTAAGAGTAATGAAAACTTGGGGGAAATGTTTCATAAGTTCAAGTTTTTTCAGCTATGAAACAGACATACTGATTGGAATTTACTTTTATTTTCACTTAGAAACAATAAATACATAACTTTTCAGTTGTTAAAAAATGATTGCTTTTCATCATAGGGCTCCAACTAAAGATTCATCTGAAGAGGAGTATGACTCTGGAGTTGAAGAGGAAGGGTGGCCTCGGCAAGCAGATGCTGCAAACAGTTAAACACTGTTAAACTTTTATTCCATAGAAATTTCTCCTTTTTGTTTTAAGAGCGTAACTGGCTTTACAGTCTGACATTAAAGGCGTTGGATCTATCCTGGATATTATACATGGTCAGAAGCCTTTAGGATAAGAATCAGATCATGTATGTTATTGTAACATCACATTGATTTTATGCAGTGGACATTATGTGGACTTCTATGGCACAATGTTCAAAAATAAAATGTACATTTTTTGGTTCAGTTTTTAAAAATATGCTTTAACAAAATTCTGGAGTTATATTAAGCAATGCAGGTGTTGCCAGTAACTAATGAAATTACAATAATGTTACTCTACAAATGGGAAAATAAATTTCCTTAAAAACCGAATATTGATATCCCATTAGTTCAGCTTTTTTCATCCACATTTGTTTCCTGAAGAGATCAGATTTTCACATTTGAAACTGAAAAATATACTGATGGTCACATTAGTAATGAAAAAGTGTCCGAGATTATTTTGATTTTTAATTAAGTTCTTAGGCTGCTTTGCTAATTCATGACACCAACTTACAAAGTGATTTCAATATAAAATGCAATTTGCTTATTGGCCAGTCTAATTTATTGTCCATTTGAGTTGCACTTCAGTGTAGTAGAAAAGCAAATGGAATTGGAATCTCAGTAAATTTCTCACAGGAAAAACAAATGAGGAATACAGCATGTAGGTATATTTAAATTTTAAGTAAAATACTTTTAATATTGTGCAATTACCTAAAAGCTAGTGTGCATCAGTTTTTTGGTGCTGGATATTTGTCCAACCTCCTATTTCCTTATAAAATTAAAGCATCAAAGAAAATTTTTTCTGTAATCAGTAGTGAATTTGTTAATACAAAAATGACTTCTAAGTTATTTGCTCTCATTTGTTGTACATCTTTTTCTTGGTCATCATTAATTTGGACTTACAGCAAAACCAAGAAGAACAAAACAAACTCTTGGAGGACTTTAAAAAGGTCTTTTTACTAGTAAACTAGTAAAGGATTTTCGATTTTAAAAAATTTTTTTAAATCTTCAGATAACTTTTTCAGTTTTTTCCTTTCCTGCAAAAATGTTGCAGATTGTTATTCATCTAGTTCAACTTTTTTAAAAATTCAATTTAACACTGATTTAAACATTTTCATCGTTTAGCCTGCTTACTAAAAATGAGGATTTTCCTTTATGCACTTTGTCCGGAAGAAAAAACATTAAACTCTTGACAAGTTTTATTACAAGCCTTCATCTTGTACTGAAGAGCTGACTTAATTAGGGCTTTACTTGACTTAAATAGGAGAGTTGTGAAATATTTATCTATGGATGGGATAGATGCACATTCACCAAGTCAGGTTTATGTAGCAACGAGTAGGAACCAGAATCCTACTTAAGTCTCCCCAGTGATGGTTAAAGTTACTTTCAGGAAGCCCTTGGTACTGTGTTGTAACTTCATTACTTTCCTTTTATTGTATAAATTTTTTTCCTTTTTGTAGAGTGGGAAAATCGAAGTAGATTTTAATTCTTTTGAGGATAATCCTCCAGAAATGGACGGGGAGACAATGTGACAACAGTAAAACAACTTGCATTTAGTTTTGGAAGTTGTTTATAACATTGTGATCGATGTTTTTAAATCAAACACATGCAGTGTAACTACAATTTGTACCTTGGAACTTTGTTTTGGCATTTGAATAAAACGAAACTATTAATGAAAGTCATCTTGTTCTACATGAAATAAAGTGAGCAACCAGCACCAACTAGTCCTAGTTGGGGGCGGGGTGAGTTAAGGAAAAGGCTGACCCGAGGAAGGAAATACCCCGGACTGAGAGCCTGGAGTACTTTAAATAAATTTGGACGTTCTTTTACTGCGGAACCTTAGCCTCCAAGCATTCACTGGAAACTCCTTCTGTTCATCTGCTGCAGGCTTTCAGAAGCTCCTTTCTTTTGCTGTCCCAGGCCGGCGGATAAACTCCCTAGCACCTGGGGCGAGAGGACAGCGTTTGGGGGGAGGGGCCAGCGAAAACAGGTTCTTATTTATTGGCTCGCAGGCTCTAGAGGGTGGAGTTTTCAGCTTGACGTCATATCCGGAAGAGTCGCCCTAGGAACCTCTTGCAGCCGTCTCTGAGGCTTCTTCCGGGCCCGATAGGACTAACACTTCATGGCTCTGCCGCCTTTCCCCGGCCGCTTCGCCCCTGTCTGCCCAGTCCCGCCGCCTCCCCCTCCTCCTCCACCCCCAGCTCCATTTCGATGTCTTCCCTTTGGGCCGCCTCCGCCTCCCCAGGCTTTTCCGCCTCCACCGCTACCTCCGCGGCTGGGTCCCTTCCTGGGGACCCCGGGCCCTAATGCGGGCCCCTTCCTACCGCCCCCGATCCCGCCGCCCCCGATCCCGCCGCCGCCTCCTCCACCCCAGTGCAGGCCTTTTCCTGGACTCGAGAGTGGGGAACGGCCTCCGCCATCCTCCCCAACACCTCCTTGGGCTCAGCGCTGGGCAGAGGCCCCACCGCCCGACGGGCTTGGGGACACGGCTCTGCAGCGCCAACGGGACCGCCAATGGCTGGAGGCCGTCTTCGCAGTCCCACGGCGAGCAAACGGCCCGCCGGCCTCTGGGGCAGTGGCGGCGGCCACTTCGCCCGGCCCCAGCCTCGGAGAACTCCGGGGCCGGCTACGCGGAGCCCTGTGCTTGGTGAACCGGCTGCGCGGCCTGTGCCGGGCCCTTCGAGAAGCCGAGGCCGACAGCGAGGCCTGGGGACAGCTACACCAACAGGCGGCCCCGTTGCGGGAGCAGCTACGAGGGGACCTCGAGCTTCTGAAGCAGCCCGCCTACTTGGGCGCGGCGCGGAAGAAGTTGGAGCGCGTCCGGCGGCGTCGTCAGCGGCTCCGGGAGAGGGCCCGCGAGCGCGATACCGAGCGTGAAGCGGCCCAGGCCCGGGCGGCCGAGCGGGAGGAGGAGATCGACCGCTGGAGGAACAAATGTGTGCAGGAGGTGGAAGAGAAGGCCCGGGTAAGGCTGGAGGTCGAAGGGTGGCCCCGCCCCTCCGGGGACCCCCGAATCTGTGATTCCATGTTCTGGGCCTCTATACAGCTGCCCCTTTAGAATAAATCCTAGAAACAGCAGGGAATGCAGGGAAAGCATATGTTTCAGAGATTCTTAGCACCACTCTTATGTGGTTTTAGCTGCCTAGGCAAGATTGGAGATTTTTCTTTAAAAAAAGGACCTTTGGCCCTTTTTTTTTCTTCCTGTGATCTACGATCATGTCCTTATCTCTGCATCCTATAATAATAATTATTATTAAAATCTAAATAACTTACCATGTACCGGGCGCTTTTGAGTTTATCTCATTTGATCCTCAAAATAATCTATCATTGTCCCCATTTTGCAGATGAAGAAACCGAGGCAAACTACTTAAGTAACTTGCTTAGAATCTCACAGCTAGTAAATAAATATCTGAGTATGGATTTGAGCTCAGATCTTCCCAATTCCAGGCCAGTACTCTTGATTCCTAGCTGAGTTACCTGTAAAACATTTATTAGTGTCTATATGATAATTTGTGTTTTCCCACCAGGAACAAGAACTCAAAGTTGCTGCTGATGGTGTTTTATCAGAAGTGAGGAAAAAGCAAGCAGATACCAAAAGGATGGTAGATATTCTTCGAGCCTTAGAGAAACTGAGAAAACTGAGAAAAGAGGCTGCAGCTAGGAAAGGTAACTTTTAATATACCCACATCCAGGGGTGTGCTGGAGCCAACTGGTACAGATGACTTAAATTTTCAGTTAAAACATTTACACTGCAATCTAACACATGCTACACACCAGAGTTTGATTTGTTGTGTTAATTGGATTTAAGAAAATGATGGGAAAGATTTAAATAATAGAAATGAAACTTGAGTGTGCCCAATATAATTTTTTCCCCAAGGTCCTGTTGTTTATGGTCATGCCCACTGCCAAAGTGATTTCCTTAAATCTCGACTCTGATAACCCTGTCACTTCCCTGTGAGATAATGTTGGTTCTTTTTCTAAGATCAAAAACAAGATCCTCTGTTTAGCATTTTAAATCCTTTACATGCTAGCTCCATTCCACTTTCCCCCCCCTCTTTTTTTTCTTCCCTTCTCCTGTGTCCATACCTTTTCTTACCTAACCTTAATCAATGATTGGGTGTTGCCTCAGTCAGACTGAGACTTGGTAAGAGCCTTAGCTTTAAAGGACCAGGGCCATCTCCAGTCCTGTCTCTGTATCTGGCAGTCACTGGCCTCAAATGGTTCCAGAGGAGAGAGTGAAGCAAGTGACTTTGCAGAGCCCTCCCTCACTTAATTCCATTTCACTTGCATATCCTGACATCACTTCCCTGTTGTCATGGGTCTCTTTGAGAATGAAGAATAAACAACAAACACCTTTGCATAGATTATTCCCCATGCCTCTACATCTCTCATGATCTCTTATGTGTGACCTTTCTTGAGTCCAGGGGTTTCGAAAGTGCATTCTTCCTCCCAGCCCCCTAAATTAAATTGCCATATTATTTTATTTTGTATCTACTTAAATGTTACCTGCCCTGATAGAATGTAACTTCCTCCCTGAAGACAGGAACTATTTTCTGGTTTTGTAACACAAATACTATTGGTGTTCCTGGCCCATAGCAATCACTCACTCATTAAATACTGAGTGGTTTGGTTAGCAAAGAAATGATGTGTTGGAGATAGAAGAGAACTGAGTTCAAATGTTGATCTGACATTTGTTAGATATGTCTCAGGTCTTTTCTGTAAAACAGACTTCATATGGTTGTTGGGAGCAACAGCCAGGTGGGTGTTTAATGCACAGGAAGCCCTCAGTTTAAATCTCACCTCACTTATCAGTTGTGGAACTCTTGGCAAGTCACTTATCTGTTCTTTGACATCATTTCCTTATCTGTAAAATGGGAAGAAGAATAGCATTTATCCAAAAGGGTTGTTATGAGGATCAAAGGACGTGATCATTATAAAGCATTTAGCACACTAAGTATTTTGTACTTAGTAAGAACTATCTAAATATTTTGTTGTTGAAGTGTTTTGTTGGGCCTGAATTTTCATGACCCCATTTGGGTTGTTTTTTTTTTTTTTTCCTGAGACATTTGGAGTTAAGTGACTTGCCCAGGGTCACACAGCTAGGACGTGTTAAGTGTTTGAGGCCAAATTTGAACTCAGGTCCTCTTGACATCAGGACTGGTGCTCTATCCACTGTGCTACCTAGTTGCCCCCCATTTGGGATTTTTTTGACAGACACTGGAGTGATGTTATTTCTTTCTTTTTGTCTCAATTGACAGATGAGGAAACTGAGGCAAACAAGTTTAAGTGACTTTCCCCAGATCACACAGCTAGTAACTGTTTGAGGCTGGATTTGAATTCACGAAAATGAGTCTTTCCGACCCAGTACTCTATCCATGCCACACCTAGCTGCCTATATAAATATTAACTCATTATTATTATACCTTAAAACATATATAAATTGCTTTATTACTATGAATCAGAACACCTGAGTTCTGATTCTGACTATCCCACTAACTAACTAGTAATATGATTCTGGTCATGTTACTTAGTAGACACCATATTTTTCCTTAATTAAGCTTAGGGCCTAGCTCAGAGTTAACTAACCTGAAGTCACACAGTTAATCAGGATTCATTCCCAGATCTCTCCAGTCTCTCACACTCCAACAGTTATAATATTTTTGATTTATTAATCTTAGTATTTATTGTTTTTGAAGTGTGCTAAATGCTATGTATGAAAAAGAAAAAATAAATCCCAGATGAAACTTTGCATGAAAAACAAGTAAGTTATAAAACAACAGATTAGTAGTTTAAAATGAGTACAAATGTGTTTATAAAGGTTTGGCCTGGGGGGGAAATGTGTTATGTGACTTATAAACATCTATCTAGGAGGTAAACCCTCCTAGATTTAGGCCCTAGTTTCCTACCTCTTGTGAAGGTAGACATCATTACAACCTTCAGGTAGTTTTGGTGAAAAGCCTAGCAGTTTTCATTGTCTTCCCATACACCAAAAATTTAGAGGTGAAATAAATGTTAAAGATCATGTAATCTTCCTTACTCATTATCCTAGATCTAGGGTTGGATTTAGAATTCCCTGAATAGGACAATTCTCTGTGCCTCAGGCATAGAAGTCTAATGTATACTTCTTTGGTGCATATAATTTACTTTAAGAGCAATTTTTTTAAACCCTAAAAGCCCTATCATTAAATTTTCATATTTCTCTTTTTTAAAAACTTATTCTTTCAAACAAAAAATAGTAGTCTAGAAGCTTAATGGTGAAAGAAATTAGGTTGAGGACTGAGATAAAGTGAGACCTGTCAGCAGGCAGTTACAGAAAACCAGCTAATGATTTAGTATGGAGCTAAATGAGTTTTGCAGTTCAGCTAAAGAACTAACATGTCAAGCAAGTCCAACATTTTATTTAATGACATGTACAGTTTTTAAAATTTATTATGAACCTTAATAACCTTCAGAAGAGAAGCAATCAGGATTAAACTTGTATAAAAATGTGTTGGCAATGTCCTTTGCCAAGAACACTTGGAATTCCATTTACCTTTGCCTTGGTATTCATGCAAGTTCTCTCATGTGTGTATACACACATGTGTATATACACATTACATGTATGATGCATCTACACGTGTGTGCATACACATACTTAGTGGTTGTCGACATGCACATAGTTCTAGTTTTGCTATTCTCAATTTGCATCGTTCTAGGGAGCTATCCATATTTCCTTGTATTCATCCTTTTTTTTTTTTTTTCCTGAGGCAATCAAGGTTAAGTGACTTGCCCAGGGTCACACAGCTAGGGAGGCCAGATTTGAACTCAGGCCCTCTTGACTTCAGGGATGGTGCTCTATCCACTGCACCACCTAGCTGCCCCGTATTCATACTTTTAACAGCACCTTAATATCATTACATTAAATACTATAATTCCGTCATTCCTTAAGTCATTTAAAATAAAAGTTGTTTTTTGTTTCTTGCTGTTGCAGTTACAAATATTTTTGTACTAAAAGATCCTTTCTTCCCGTTTTAATGATTTCTTTTTTTTTAAGGAATAAAGATCTAGCATTTTAATCTCTGTTAAAAGTTATGATCACTTTGATTTTCTCTGAATGCCATCAGAGTCCTCTCCATAATGTTTGTTCTGTGCCACATTTAGCTGTCAAGGACTTTGAGGGATTCTATCAGTTAAGCTGTAGACATTTTCATATTGTAGCTGGGATCTTATAGTGATTTATAAAAGTCATGGGTTTTGCCTCTTACATATTTAAACACAGATATCTAAATTGTTCTTTGGCACTTTCTTTGCAGGTGTTTGTCCTCCTGCCTCAGCAGATGAAGCTTTTGAACATCATGTAGAGAGACTGAGAAAATTAATCAAAAAACGCACAGAACTGTATGAAGCTGAAGAAAGGGCCCTGCGAGTTATGTTGGAAGGAGAACAAGAGGAAGAAAGAAAAAGAGAATTAGAAAGGAAACAGAAAAAAGAAAAAGAGAAGATCTTACATCAAAAAAAAGAAATTAATTCCAAATTATTTGGGGATCCAGGTATGCTCTGTGACTGAAGGAAATGGGTGGGATTTAAGGTCTCTAGAGACTAATTGAAACTCAGTGTTTTATGCAATTATGAATTAAAAAACCAAAACTATTCTGAGCAGGTTCTGCCTGACTGCCGAAGGGGTCTAGGACACAAAAAAAGATGAGGAAATGTGATAATGGTTAATCTGAAAATAAGTTTAAAAGCTGGCAGTAAGCTATTTATTTCTTTAGGGTCTTATATAATGAGAATTTGAATGAGATGATTAACCATATAAGAATCTGTCAAATCATTACAGTAATAGACGAAGTCAAGTACTTTACTAAATAGGTTTATAAGTTAAGGTGAAGATAAATACTAAGTTGTAGTTCTGTATGGCTTTTCTTTTTCAGATGAATTTCCACTTAATCATCTCTTACAGCCCTTCAGGCAGTATTATCTACAAGCAGAACATTCCTTACCAGCTCTCATTCAGATCAGGTAAGAGTATTAGTTATTTGTAATCATGATAAGTTCTCTTTCTATTAAATAAATAAATGGTTAATGTGAAAATTTTTGTCGTTTTTCATGTACAACAAAATTAATATTAAAATTAATATTAGTGTTATTATTTTTGTAAGGCTAAGAGCTAAGAAGGGACTTGAAAGATAATGTGGTCCAACTTTCTAATTATATAGATAATAAAATACAGGTCCAGTGGGGTTTAATTGACTCCCCTTGAGAAACATAGGTAGTTAGAGGCCAAGCCTGCTCTAGAATCCTGGGTCTTCTGACTTTGATCACAGGTGTTCAGAGGTACTAGGTATTCCACAAGCCATCTGATACAACCTATTTCTGAACAGGAATCCCATGTGTAATATATGTGACAAGTGACCATTTAACTTCCACTAAGAGACTTCTAGTGAAGGGAAAGCCATCATCCCAAAGCAGCCCATTCCACTTTTGGACAATTCTATGTTAAAGAAGTTTTTCTCGACACCGAGCCAGATCTGCCTCTCTGATTTCTATCTGATGCTTCAAGCCCTGCCTTCTGGAAATAAAAATAAGAAAAATCTACTCCCCCTTCCACATGATGGCTGTAAGAAGACCATTGTCATTTCTCTCTGTCCACATTCCCAGTATCTTTTCTTCCTTAGATTAGACAACCCTTGTTCCTTCAGTCCATTTTCTTGTGACATGATGGTCTCTGACCTGACTATGGATGTACTCCAGCTTGTCCTTGTAATTAAAATGTAGTGCCTCCACAATAGTTCTGGTTAGATAAAGGACTATAACCTTATTTGGGCACTTACTCTTGTAACTGGAGTCTTGGATTACATTTGCTGAAAAAAAGGAAAGTTACTTTTCCTTTTCATCATGCTGATCTTCAGATGATACATATCTGAAGCATCGTTTTTCCAATTCTGGATGCTCATGCACAATAAACTTACCAATGCAAGAAGTAGGATCCGTCGTGGAACTGATGATGATAATCTTGCAAAATCTGTTCTGGATTTAGGTCTTTGTTTGAAACTTAAGACCTGACAGCAGTTTCACTCTGTCCTCTCTGTGTGATCTCGGGCAAATCACTGAACCCATTTTCCTCATCTCTGAAATGGACTTCAATTGTGACACGCAGGACAGGATCCGTTAGGCAGGTTTCTGTTGATTCTATTATTTTCTATTATTGCCCCACATAACCGAAGGCAAGTCATTTAGCTTTCCTGGATCACATAGTTTCGATCTATAAAATGGAGTTGGATTGTAGGTAATGTTCAGAGATATTTTCCATCTTTTATATTTTGTGATTCTCTAAGACAGTAGTGTTTTCCATAGTAGGAAGAGTTATCACTTCATTCTAGTGAAGGACAAAAAAAAATTATGTTGTAAACAATTCTGAATCTTCAATAATAACTTCCCATATTTTAGTCAGGAGTTTAATCAATTAATAGCATTTGTAAATGAAAAAAAAAAGAATAAAAAATGTTTTCCTCTCTTTGTTTACATTTAAGAAACTTAGTCTTTTACATTTTAGCACAAGATGGGTTCTATAATATTGTAACAAAAATATATTATGTTTTGCTAAAGTAAAATTGAAGAAAACTTTTGTTCTGAAATGTTCTTCTAAAGGCATGAATGGGATCAGTATTTGGTACCAGCCGATCATCCAGATGCAACCTCGGTCCCTCAAGGATGGGTCATTCCTACACTCCCCAGCAGTGACACCTGGGCAGCTGCACTCAGACTAAACCAATGAAGATGGTCTCAGGAACACTCTTGTGTGTCTCTCTTCAGACTAAGTCGGGACAGAACCTCTGCTCTCTTGGGCAGCACTGAGTGAAAGTTATATTTTCATGATGCATATTCTTGTGCTATAGGAACCTTTTGAATCAGATTAATATTGTTCTTCAGGAAAGGGTAAAGGGCAAGAAGGAAGGGATGTAAATTGTGCTCTTACTGTATAGAATGTCTTCTATTGTTGCACTTTTAAACTTAATTTGCCCTTATTTTGAGGGGGTTGGTCAAATGTAACTTCTCGTATCCAATGTGTTTTAACATGTACAAACAAAAAATCCAGGTGTGCTCTGTTGGACTTTCCTGAAAGATCAGAGGGGAAAAAAAGAGCTGATCTTCCTGAAAACGGAGGGTTCTTGAGTGAATATTAAAGCCAAATATCTCATTCTCTTCATCTAAAGTTCTAAGTCCTAGGTGTTGATACTTTCTTTATAAAGCAAAAATGACATAATCTTAGCTGGGATGAAGACTGCACATTTAAAAACAGATCAAAGTACTGGTGAGAATAATCCTTAAATCTCCTCCTTGCCAGCCCTTCCCCAACTATAATTTTGTAGCTTCATTCATAATTTTGTATTCATTTGAATACTACTTGTATTCAAACAAGAGAAACCATATTGGTGCTTCTCAGCTAGTTCCAGCCTGGGACAGGTCACCTGTGTGTTTTGTATATTGGATCTTTTGACCTGGACTTTGTTCTTCAGGAAACTTGAACAAGGTGTTGAATACCTCTTTCTATAGATTGGATGGATCTGCCTTAATTGTAGAGTCATGCCTCTTTTGCAAATTGAAAGAACTAATTAAATACATTTCTATATAGAGGTTAGAAGGCTCAGCATCTTTATCGATAAAGATATAGTTTGCTCCTGGGAGCAGACTTCCTAACATAAAACTGTTATACATTGAAGGAAATATACAATTATATTATAAAGTGGATCTTACATTGTTTACTTTTTTCTAGCTCATCAATTATAGGTGAGACATCCATCTGTTGAAATGTTGCTTATGTTCCATAGGAAACTGCTAAGGCAACTATATATATGGAATAGACTGAGAGGACAGATTTTCACAGTAAAATTTGTTTTTATCAATGAAATGCTTTTCTTCTAGATATTCAGGACTGTAAAATGAGATATGCTTTATGTAAATGGTCTAAAATTAATTTATATTTTTATAAAGCCAAATAAACATTTTATTTTTAAAATTAAGACTTCTCAATTGGTTGAAATACAAAATTAATTGTACAAAGTACATAGTCCCTGGTGCAAAAGATATCTAATTTATTTTTAAATTGTAAAAACAACAATAATTGTTCAGAAAGATTGTTCTTTCTACCTGAAATCTTTCTCTATCCTTTGACAAGTGAAATAGAACTATTTCTATATTTTGCTTCTCTAATTGAATTCAACAAATGTTTGGAAGAATCTGCCAATAAGACACAAGTTCTGGCAGGTCCAACCAAATAGTTTGAGTATGAGCTACATAACAGGCTTCATATCTGTCATTCAAGAATCAGCCTTGCCCAATTTTAGAAATATTTGTCACCAGATTAGCTGCAGGATGATGAAAATTTTCATTGACAGAAACTTGGAGACAGGATAAATGATAGAAGAATTGTGATTTTCATCAATGGAGGCAATGTCTGTGGTTGAAATCTTTGACTTATAAAATACTGTAGTTTTAAGAAATGTCCCAGAGCATTGTATTAGGCACTGGGGGGAATAGAAAGTTAAGGAAGACAAGGTTTCTTTTGTTGAGCTTATTCTGATAGGACAATGACATAGAGAACAGTCACTGTATAAGGAGATGGCAAACTATGGCCTGAGGGCCAAATCCAGGAGTGTGTTAGGCTTTGTAAGTAAGATCAGTCAATTAAGTATGATTTTCTCATTTTTCTAAAAACAGCGGGCTGCGGGCTATATTTTTGCCAACACTTGCTTTATATGATGAGTACATTAGGATCATAGATCTTTGGTTGGAAGGAACCTCAAAGGCTACTTAGACCAATTCATTTTATAGATGAGGATACAGGCTTTGGGGAAGACTCAGTGACAATGAGGATGACAGCTAATGGTATCAAGAAATTTGAATCCGAGTTCTCTGATTCTAGAGTTGATGCTTTGTTTTCCACTCCTCCATGCTGTCTTCTAAGGTGAAAAACCAATGTTTAGTTTGAGGTGGAGAAGGGTTACCTATAGGAAATGTTAAGAGACTGCAGAGATATCAAAGTGGCATTTGAGTTGGGTTTTAAAGGGTAAAAATAAATTTAATAGGCAAAGAGGAAAGGAAGATGTTTTGAGTAAAGAGAATTATGAATTAAGATAGGAAGAAAGAAATCATGTTTGTTGTGTCTAGAATTTTTCAGAAAAACTTTAAGGGGTATATAATTCATTTCCCTTTTATTACACTGCATCAAACTCATAGTCCATAATACCTATAAATTGAAACTGAGTTATTTTGACAACAGACTTAATCAGCTTTATAGACAGTTGATTTATCCAGTACAATATTGTAAAGTATCTCTACATCAAGGTTATTTTATATGGGGTTTTTCTCACTATAGAAAGGGCATTTGAGTTAGGACAGCCTATTTTAAGTATAGTAATCTAGTACAGAGGTTTATGGAAGGCTAAATAGTAGAATTTGATTACATAAATACAGCATCAGGGGATATTCAACCTAGTAACTAGGGTTGTGTGAGAGGATTTGCAACTATAAACCAGTAGGTATGATCCCTGCAATCTAAAGCCATTCTCCTTGCTGAGCCCACGTCATTGCCTCCACATGTAAGAACACAAAGAAGATCAATGTGTCATGGCCATCTGGGCAGCCCTACTGCTCTGTCTACTTCTATGAGAAGGAGGAAGCTACTCTGCATGCTAGCAAGGTAAGCCCCAAAGTAGATATGGAATGTTGGCATTTGATGTGATCAATGAGGCATTTACTACATATGGAATTACTGTTTTGTGTTTATGTGTTTAAGGAAACAGGCAATATAGTACAAGATTTTGGGGGAGGAATGCCATAAATCATTTACCTCTTCTTAAAAGATATGTCCATAGACAGACAGATAGGTATTTTAATTTAGCACTGGTAGCATATCCTAGAATAATCAATAGCTGATATTAAGCTAACTTTAGTTGTCCTCATAGTGATTTTCCAACTTGACCCCAACTAACACCACTACATAGAATTTTTTTTTCAAAATGAACCCTAAGTAGAGAAAGAGTTCATGACCAAGTTACAAGAGGCTTGCAGGAGGTAAAATGGAAAATTTTTATTATATAAAATTAGTTTCTGAAAAAAAAATAAAAGCTAGTTCAGTTTAAAATCAGAAAAGGAGAAGGAAATGGGGAGGGAAAATATTTGCTGCAAGTTTCTCAAAGTCTCATTTCTAAGATATATGAAAACTGAGCTAAATTTATAAGAATAAGAGTCATTCCTAAATTGATAAAAATGGTCAAAGGATATGAATAGGCAGTTTTAAGAGAAAAAAATCAATAGCCATATTAAAAAAAAAAACTAAATCACTAATAGATTGAAATTGAAACAATTCTGAGGTACCACCTCATTTGGTATTCACCAAATTGGCTAAGTTGACAGTAAAAGAAAATGTCATGCTGAGAAGGCTGTGGGAAAAGAGGTATTTTACTGTTAGTGAAGCTATGAATTGTTCCAGTCATCCTGAAGAACACTAAAACTGCTCAGTTGTACATATGGGGATGCTCATCAGTTGGAACAAGTGTTAATAGATGTATGTGATGAAATACTATTTTTGCTGTAAGAAATAATGAAGATGGTTTCTGAGAAACCTAAAAAAAAAATTATGAACTGATGTAAAGTGAAGTGAACGGAACCAGAAGAAATATTTATATAATGACAATATTCAAAGATTTAGGAAATCTGAAAAACACAATGACTAACCACAATTCCAGAGGACTCATAAAACATGCTACCTACTTCCAAATAGAAAGGTGATGGACTCAGAGTACAGATTGAGGCATATTTGACCAGGAGGGTGGAGTGGGCAGGGGATATGGCTAATTCGGGGATTTGAATTGTTTGATCACACATATTTTAAACTTGTTTTGTGGAAGGGTGGAATGGAGAGATGGCAGAGAGAAGGTGGAAGAGAGAGAATTCAGAATATAAAATTGAATTAGAAATAAAAATGGGGAAAAAATTAAAAAATAAAAACAGGAGGGATGGGTGGGAAATCACCCTCTGATTTAACTTTTGAGACAGTCTTTGTTGTTGCTGACTATTCAGATTCTTGGATATGGATGAAATCTTTGATTCAATTGGCATTATTCATGGGTTACCTACTGTGCAGAAACAAAGCTGTTTTAATCAATAGACATTTAGAGACTACACTGATACTTAGTTATTGAAGGGAAATGTGAGTTATATCTGATGATTCTGCTGCAGTTTCCAGGCTAAAAAGGAAGCATATCTTAAGACTTAGCTTTCCAACAGTCAACTGTTGAAATCTAATCAATCCAAACAGTGCTTTTAGGGGCTTGAAGTATGGCAAATTCATCATGACAGGAAGTCTCTAAATAAACCCAGTTCACTATGTTCCCTATTACCTATGTGACAACTCAGGAGTTTGCCTCCTGGCCCTGCCTTTAATTTCCTCTCCACTCTTTCTAACACCATCCCAGTTCAGACTTGTCAGTTGTGGCTCATTTCAGCAAACATTTATTAAACTCTTGAAAGGGACAAGACACAATGGGGAACCATGGGAAGATACTGTCTGCTTCCATCATATTGCTGAATCTCCCCTGTTTCTAGTCTTCCCCCATCTACAATCCATCTTACACAAAAGCTTTCAGCAGCTGCTGGTTTCTTAAGAGGATAAAGTTCAAATTCCTTGGCCTGGCTTTCACACCACTCAATAATCTGGCCTCAATTGTTCTCTCCACCCTTATTGCCTGTGTCTTCCCCATGTGTCACCTGCCACAACCAAACTAGTATCCCTTATCCCCAAAGCATAAGGTGATGTCCTAGTGCCTTTGCTTGCATTGGTTTGTGATGACTTGCTTTCTTTCCACTTAATTAAATCCTGCCTGTTCTACCTGAGGATATCTAGATAGTGCACTGGATAGAGCATAGAATCTGAACTCAGGAAGGCTCGTTTTCCTGAATTCAAATCCAGCCTCAGACCCTTACTAGCTGTGTGATTCTGGGCAAGTCACTTTGCCCTATTTGCCTCAGTTTCCTCACCTGTAAAATGAGCAAAAGAAGGAAATGGCAAACCACATGTCTTTTTTTTTTTTCTTTTCCAAGGAAACCCAAATGGGATCACAAAGAGAGAACTTATCAATCTGTCCTTTAAGATATAACAAGTTCTATTATAAGGCTTCCTACAACTGTTCAAAACCAACAAGTTCTCTCCCAAATAGGAACGAAATTAAATTAATATTATTATTATTATTTATTGTTGTCATTAGATTCTAAGCTCTTTGAGGGCAGGAACTATCTTTTTCTTACTTGTATCTGCAGCACTTAACACAGTATCTGGCATAGTGGCCATTCAGTAAATGTTTATCAAATTTTGTTATAGTGTTCAGCACTTAGTGCTTTTTTTGTACGTTTATTGTTTGTGTCACTCATCTGGCATTCACTATATGGTATCTTATATTGTTTATTATATTTTTTTATCTTATATTTAACTCTTGGAATATATTTAGCCTCACCTGCAAGATGATCATAAAATCCTTGAACCTCAGGTGCTGCCTCGTTTCCTCCTCATCCCCACATAAGACACACACACATAGAATACCTCCCATAGTGCCTTAGACTTAATTGGTCTCTGATAGGTTTGTTGATGAGGATTCACCTCCAAACATTGGACTAGGTTCTTTGCCTCTTCTTCATCTTCTCATCCTCTGCCTGTGGAGAGGGCAGCAGAGATTTGCCACAAACAGGGCTTCAGTGAGCAGAGCCAGAGCAGAGGTGACAATTAAGAGGGTTAGCCAGATGGCCTTATGCTACCTTTCCAGGCTCAGATTACCCTATTTGCCACATGGAATGATGTCATCCTTTGTGTAAGAGGATGCTAGAAGCTATTGATCCAGAAGTGGTGAGGGATTTATGCTAATCCCTTACAAGTAACTCAAAGCCCTCACCTCATTGAATTCCAGTTAATCAGCTGACTGGCAAAACCCACTGGACCCCATAATGCCCACCCTGACTTGCCTGTATATCCTAGGAGATAGTTTTGATTTTATAAAGTGCTGTGCTAGACACTATACCTCATTTGGCTCTCTAGACTAGAGAATAGTACCTTACTTTGCTCTGTTCCATGGCTAATATCTGGGCAAAATTTTCCCCCTTTTCACAAAAAGACCAATTGACAGAATGTGGCTACCTCATTGGAATTCTTCATTACTTCTTCAAAGTACATTCTTTACTAGGATAACATTTTTTTGTGTATAAAAGACAAATTTACGTGTAATTAAATGTTAAATGTCATAAAAGAATCTCTGGCCTCTTGGTGCCTTATGTCAAGTGAAACATCTATTTCACAGATTTTATTTTATTTATTTTTTTGTTTAATCATGTCTGACTCTTTGTAACCCCATTTAGGGTTTTCTTGGCTAAGATACTGGAGCAGTATCTTCTCCTGCTCATTTTATAGATGGAGAAACTGAGGCAGACAGGGTTAAGTGACTTGCTCAAGGCCACACAACTAGTAAGTGTCTGAGGTCAGATTTGAGCTCAGGTCTTCCCAACTCCAGGCCCAGCACTCAACCCACTTCACCAACTAGCTACTCTTCATAGATAAAGATATAGATAATGCAAAATCTAATTCTTGGATCTATGCCACAGAATAAGGATTATTGTGATACTACAGGATCACCTACCTACCTCACAGGGTTATTGTGAAGAAAATGTTTTGTAAATGTGAATTATTTTCATAAGTCACAGTTCTTTATCTCTGAGGGTCTTGATGATCTAACCTGTGAAAATGAGGGCATTGGTGTAAATGATCTCCAAGGCTCCTTTTAGCTCTCAACATTTTATAATCAAGAGTAAGGAACCCCACAAGAAAGCATTTCATGCAAATTAAGACAATTCTGAGGTACCACTACACACCTCTCAGATTGGCTAAGATGACAGGAAAAGATAATGACGAATGTTGGAGGGGATCTGGAAAACTGGAACACTAATTGGTGGAGTTGTGAAATGATCCGACCACTCTGGAGAGTAATTTGGAACTATTTATGCCCAAAAGACTATGAAACTGCATACCTTTTGATCCAGCAGTGGTCTCTGCTGGGTCTGTATCCCAAAGAGATCATAAAAAAGGAAAAAGGGCCCACATGTGCAAAAATGTTTATAGCAGCTCTTTTTGTAGTAACAAGAAACTGGAAATTAAGTGGATGCCCATCAATTGGTGAATGGCTGAATAAGATATGATATATGAATGTAATAGCAATCTGATATAGGTTAAACATGCAATTCTTCTAAACATATTTCCACATTCGTCATGCTGTGCAAGAAAAAATGATCAAAAGAGGGAAAAAAACAAGAAAGGAAAAAAAAAGAAGCAAACAAAAACAACAAAAAGGTGAAGATACTATGCTTTGATCCACATGTTTAACCTATATCAGATTGCTTGTCTTAGAGAGGAGGGACGAGAGAAAGATGGAGAAAAATTTCGAACACAAGGTTTGCAAAGGGGAATATTGAAAACTATCTTTAGTGTATTTAGAAAAATAAAATAATAAAAAAAGAAAGCGTTTCAGAGGTTTATCTATGGGGAAAGGGCTTGAATGAGGGGCATGATTGGGTAGGAGAGGGGGGAAGGATGTCTATGCCTGGAGAGCTCCATGGTTGGAGCTTTTCTAAGCAGTTCCATTGTTATAATTAATTCAGGACAAATAGATACCTTTAAAGATTGAACAATATCTATAGAGATCTTTGAAACAATATAGTTATCATAACAGTTAATATTTATGTAATGCTTACTATCTTCCAGACATTAGTAAGTGCTTTACAATTATTACTTCATATAGCAAAGCTGAGGTGGGGGAACTATTATTTTCCCCATTTTACAGATGAATACACTGAGGCAAAGAGAGTGACTTACCCAGAGTTATAAGGCTAGTAAACATCAAAGGTCACATTTGATTTTCTTTTTTTCTGGTTATGCATGTACATTAAACTTTTTTTTAATACATATTTCTTTATGAATCATGTTGGAAGAAAAAAAATCGGAACAAAAGTGAAAAACTATAACCATAAGAGGAAAAAAAAGAAAAAGGAAAAAAGTGAACATAGCATGTGTTGATTTACATTTCATTATCCATAGATAATGAAAAAGGAAAAAAGTGAACATAGCATGTGTTGATTTACATTTCATTATCCATAGTTCTCTCTCTGGATGCAGAGGCATTTTCTGTCCAAAGTTTATCAGAATTGCTTTGGATCACTGAAAAGCTGAGAACCAAAACTTTCATGGTTGATCATCTCACAATCTTGCTATTACTGTGTACAATGTATTCCTGGTTCTAAATTATTTCACTCAGCATCAGTTCAGGTAAATCTTAACAAGTCTTTCTAAAATCAGCTTGTTCATCATTTGTATAGAACAATAATATTCCATTACCCTTATGTACTACAACTTATTCAGCTATTCCCCAATTGATGGGCATCTACTCATTTTCCAATTCTTTGCTACCATAAAAAGAGCTGCTAGAAACATTTTTGCACAGACCCATTGGTCTGGATCAAAGAGTATGCACAGTCTGATAGCCCTTTGGGTACAATTCCAATTTGCTCTCCACAATGATTATTATGCCAATAATGCATTAGTGTCGTACTTTCCCCACATTGCCTCCAATGTTTATCATCTTTTCCTATCATCTTAGCCATCTGAGATGTATGAGGTTTGGTACCTTAGAGTTGTTTTAAATTGTGTTTTTTAGAACATTTTTTCTTATGATTATAGATGGCTTTAATTTCATCATTTGAAAATTATCTGTTCAAATCCTTTGACCATTTATCAGTTAGGGAATGACTTCTATTCTTATAAATTTGACAGTTCTTTATTTGTTTTAGAAATGAGGCTTTTATCAGAAACATTGGCTAAAAAAAATTTCACAGCTTTACTTCCCTTTTAATTTTGTTTGTATTGTTGTAAAACCTTTTTTAATTTAATGTAGTGAAAACTGTCCATTTTGCATTTCATAATGTTCTCCAGTTCTTCTTTGGTCATAAATTAATCTCTTCTCTAAAGATCTGATAGGTAAACTATCCCTTGTTCTCCTAATTTGCTTATGGAGAGAACATAAACATTTGAAAAAGGAAATAGCAACCTATTTCCTAATATTTAAGAAGGTTTGAAACCAAGACTGTGTTTTCTTTTTTATTAATTTTAAAAATTTCAATAGTATTTTATTTTTCCAATTACATGTAAAGCTAGCTTTCAACATTAATTTTTGTGAGATTTTTGAGTTCAGATTTTCTTTTCACCCTCCCTCCCCAAAATAGCAAGCAATCTGATACGTATTTCCATATTAGTCATGTTGGGAAAGAAAAAATCAGAACAAAAGGGGAAAACCATGAGAAAGAAAAAGCAAGCAAATTTTTAAAAAGATGAAAATAGTATGCTTTGATCCTCATTCAGTTTCCATAGACTAGATAGGATGTCATTTTCTCTCTGAATGCAAATGTCATTTTCCATCCCAAGTCTATTGGAATTAAGACTGTTTTCTAAGCACAAGAAGTGCTATGAGCAGGAGAGAATGAGCACAGGTATTTAGGGAATGCTTTTGGCAGAGCACAATGGACTTTGAAGGACACATGAAGGGCATATCTGTATTCTAGTAGATAGATAGTAGTGAAAACATTCCATCTGGAAGGAATAGCATGAATAGAAGTTGGAAAGGCAAAGAACGCAAGGTGTGTTTAGCTAGTTAATAAACCATTTTGGCAGAATTGGGTCAGAATAGGAGTTTAGGAAATGATAAGACTAGAAAGGTAGATTATGGGCCAATTAAATGGAGGGGTACAGCATCCAGTCTGGAATTAGGAATGAGGTCAAATCTAGTCTCAGTTTACCTATCTGTAAAATTGGGGATAATAACATCTACCCCCAGGTAGCTTTTTTTTTTCTTCCTGAGGCATTTGGTGCCCAGAGTCACACAGCTACGAAGTGTTAAGTGTTTGAGGGCAGATTTGAACTCAGGTCCTCCTGACTTCAGGGCTGGTGCTCTATCCATTGTGCCACCTAGCTGCCCCATACCCCTGGGTAGTTGTGAGGCTCAAATGAGGTATTTATAAAGTGCTTAGCACTACACCTGCCAAATGCCTGCATAAATATGAGCTATTATTCAGTAATCACTGAAATGAATATCAAAGGTGTATAGTGTAATTATGGTTGATAACATAGTCACTGGGTTTTTTCCTTCATGGGCAGTGCCAGCCTCTTCACCTCCCCCACCCCGGGTCTTCCTCCAGATTCCAGAGGGAACTAGTCAGAGTCAAGCCTTCCAGTCTCATTTGATTGTCCTTGAACTGCTGAGCAGCCAGGTGAGGTTCAGGATGAGTTACCTGGATGGAGTCCCTTTCAGGGTTTCCAAGAATTTTACGGTAGAATGGGAACCAATGACAGCCTCCACCTTCTGTGTACCTGACTGCAGAGAGCTCCTGCTTGGATCTATGGTGAGTATGTGTGTCCGCCGTTCTTTTTTAGCCTGGGCCCACAAACCCTGGTGGTTCATGCAATGTGAGGGAATCCCAGCAGTCTGGTCTGTGGGAGAAGAGCCCACACCAGCAGAAAGTGTCCATATATGTTATGTTCATAAGGCAAAGATTTCACCGGGTGATTTCATCCCTTTAGGGCTTGTAGGGGATCACCCACTCCAACTCCCCCTTCCCTCCCTACTCTCCACACCCTCTCTCATTTTAACCCTTGAGGAAAAATGAAAATCAAAGTTTTGTTGTTGTTCTGTCATGTCAGTCAGTGGTGTCTGACTCTTCATGACCCCATTTGGAGTTTTCTTGGAAGATACTGGAGTATTTGGCCATTTCCTTCTCCAGTTTGTTTTATAGATGAGGGAACTGAGGCAACCAGGATTAAGTAACTTGCCCAGAGTCACACACTTAATGTCTGAGGCCAAATTTGAACTCAAGTCCAGAGCTTCACTGTGCCACCTCGATGCCCTGAAGACCAAGGTTCACTGTCAGTATGTACTGGATAGTGGTGAACTTGGAGTCAAGAAGACCTGAAAAAATTTCTCTGGCCCTGTAGCCCCTTCCACCAATTGGTAGATTCTTCCTACAACTCCCCATTTTGAGGAATCCTCAGGACCAGCCATACTTCCTCCTTCACTCCTCTTTCTATTCCTTTCCTGATTCTGGACTACTCTCTTACACCTCTGCCCCCTTTTTTCACTTGGTTGATTTTTTTTTCCTTTTTGTCAAGGCAATTGGGGTTCAGTTGAAGACTCTATCCACTGTTCAACCTAGCTGCTCCTTCACTTGCTTTTTTCCCTCATTAGAATGTAAACTCTTGAGGGCAAGCTCTATCTTTCTTTATATTTGTATTCTTATTCCCAGGCTCATGGCACAGGTACCTGGCACATAGCAAATGCTTGATAAATGCTTGCTATTGACTCAAACTTTCAATCCTTTCAGATCTTGCAAGTTCTATGACCCTCCCTGAGCCTCAGGGGTTGGACTCATGGTCTCTTAGGTCCCTGCTGACTCTGTATTTATGTTTCCTCAAACCCAGGTCCATTGACTCCAAATCCCTTCCCATTGCCCTATACTGAAATGAACTTGAGAAGAGAAACAAATTGATGTCTCCCTTATGGCAATAACCTGGTATCCTCTATAAATCACATTATAGTTTTATTAGATATCAATGTGCTGTTACAAGTCTTCATATTCCTTCTGGATGTTCCAAATTTATCTTCTTTATTTCTTTTTTCAAACAATTTTTTTATTGATACTTTTTGTTTTTTACATCATCTTTTCTTAGTATCTCTCCTCCTTTTCCTAAAAAGCCATTCCCTATAACTAATAGTATTCTTCCCAGTTTAAATTACCTCATCCTTTTTCTACCTCTGGCAGATGCTGCTGGTCAATCCTTAGGCACTCAACTCAAAAGATTCACCAAAACTTCATGTTCTGTGCCTTCTATCTTTTTCTCTGGTTGATATATGATGAATCCTAGATTTTTTTTTTAAACATTAAGCAACATAATCCAATTCATTCATTCGGTAAACATTTATTAAGCCCTGACTATGTGTCAGGAGGGAATAGTACAGAGGACACCTGGACAAATCACCTCACTTGCTTGCCTCGATTTCCTCATCTGTAAAATGATCTGGAGAAGAAAATGGCAAACCACTCTAATATCTCTGCTGAGAAAACTCCAAGGGGGGTCACAAAGAGTCAAATATGACTAAAAATGACTAAACAACAAAATGTGTGTCAGATACTGTGTTAGAGGCCAAAGAATGTAAAGACCAAAAATGAAACAATTTTTGTCCCCAAGGAACTTATATTCCAGTGGGGGAAAACAACACAGAGAAGTCAATATAACATATGTCCAAAGTAAATACAATTTTAATTTTATTTTTTTTTACCAGGAGAAGAAAGGCAAAACTAGAGCCCAGAAGGGGATCAGGGTGGGCCTTGTAAAGGAGGTGGGGTTTGAACTGAGCATTAATGGAAGCTGGGCTTTTTAAGTAGTGAAGAAGAGAACAGGAGCCAGCTTGTGTAAAGGTGTGTAGTATGGACATGGCGTGCTATGTAGAATAATCCAGTTAGCTCATCTTTTAAACTCGATTGACCCAGAGACTTGCAGGCAATAGTGTATGAATTTCCCTTCAGTTTTCACTGGCATTGTCAGTTCCTACTTCTGAGCATTTGTAGAGCTAGAAGAGATTTCAGAGATACCTTTAGTTGTATCTCCCTCATTTTGCAGTTCCAGAACCTGTCTGACACTCCTTTGTTTCTCGTCATTCAAGGGACTTCCAGATAAGACTAGCTTTGTTTCTGGAAGCATTGATTACTAGCTCTATTACTTACTATCTGTGTGACCTTGGATAAGTTCCTCACTAGGCCTAGTTTCTCAATCTTTCAAACTTCATTTTAGTTCACTTATGTATAAAAATGAAGCAGTTAGACTAAATAACCTGGCTGGCTTTAAGGGTGGGGAAAGTGCACCTCTATGTGCTATAATTTTGAGAGTCCCCAGGACTTCTGTGGCCAGCAAGTCTACCTCACCAATATGGTGAACCATTGGCAAGTCTTTGGTGGAAGCAATGAATCCAGGAAACCCCTGTTCAGATTCAGCTATTACCTAAGGTGAGGAATGTATTAATCCAAGGCCTGATCAGGTGGTTTGTAAAGGTCCTCCTGACCTCTTCACCTGAGAATCTCTCAATAAAAATGTCTTTTGGAGGGAAAAAAAAAACCTATTTGCTTTCTGGACTCTGTTTTCCCAAGAATTCTACCAGCTCTACTATGCTTCTAGATTTGAGAAGAGCTATCCAATGGGCCTAGGGAAAAGCAGGATGGAGCTGTGAATTGACTGCTGAATTGACAATAGAGTCAAAGTCTCTGGCTTTGAAACCTGTATGACCTTAAAAACAAATCACTTCATCACTCTGGGCCTTATTTTCCTGTTCCATAAAATGGAAGATTTGGACTGGTAATTTTTAGACCCATTTCAGTTCTGACATTCTGTAGGAGACAGGTTCTGTGATCAATAGCAGATTGTATGGCTTTGTTAAACCACAAGAGGGAGCCTTTGTTCTATGCCTTGGACCTCATCTCCCGATGAGAGAGACCTTTCTGACATCCCCGAGAATGTTATCCTATAGAGAACCCACCTTTAAGGAATCAATCAATCAATCAGTCAACAAGTAGTTATTAAGCATGTGACCATACCAGGAACTGCGCTGGACTCTGGGGATTCAAGGGCAAACAAAGCTATCTCTGCCCTGAAGTTTGCCCTGTTTCTCTTTCCTCCCCAAATAAAAGCCTTTGGGATGACTTCTGATCATCATTATCACCACCACCACCACCATCGTCATCAGTACTTATATTCATGCTTTAAGATTTGCGAAACAGATGAAGAAACTGAAGGAGACTGAATTTTAGTAACATGCCCAAGGCACACAGCTACTAAGTGTCTGAGGCTGGATTTGAACTCAGCTCTTCCTGACTTCCAGTCCTGTACCACCTGGTTACCTTCATGCTTTCCTATGGCATTCATTTAATTTATTTAATTTCTGTGAGTTTTATTGATACCTTTTATTTTTGTCTCAATAATTTTCTGAGAAAGCTTGTCCTACCCCAACTGCAGTGTTGAATCCTCCAGTCAGCATAAGCCATAAACCCAGTGACCATATATCTGAGAATATATGTGGCATTCTGGTTCTATCATCCCCTATTTCTCTACCAAGAGGAGGAAGAAATATTTCATTATCTGGTGTCTGGAATCAAGAGTGGTCAATATAATTACTCATGATTTCATATTCATCCATTTTAACTAGATTACAGATCCATAGATGTGTATCCCACCCCCCACCCACCCATTCACCCACCCACTCCCATCCCTAAGACACAGCTGGACAAGAGCTCTCAAAGCCCCTCCCTGACTCAGCTGAGGGGGGCAATATTACACCATCTTTCTGAGATACCAAAGAAATTTGTCAACAGAAGAGAATGGAAAATTGGTGATCTGTCCTCCTTTGATCCATTGTTAAATTTATCCAAGATTTTAGCTTTTTGGTAATAGAAACTCAGTATCCCCAGTGATGTAGCAATGCCTCTGAGAATCTTCCATTATTTTCTCTTCTTGACCTGGAAGATAGCAACTTCCATGTTAAGGTAAAAGAGAAAAAATTTTTTGTCCAAAGATGTCCAATGTCCTCAGATGGATCTCAAATTTCATGCAATAAGAAAAAGGGAAAGCAGACTTTCAAAGAAAGGACATATTTTGATCAACTAGCCTTAGCCTAGTTGGAAGATGACTTGACAAACACTCCATGACCCCAAATCTGCTCCTGATATCTGAAATTCCGCTATTATTGATTCATTCCTTTGTGTTAAACTTCTCCTGGTTCTTCTTTCTGGGATGGGTAATGTATAAAATCTCTGATACTGTAATCTGAATGAATTTTTTAAAAAATGTTTTTGTTGATTTTTTCCTATCTCCATACTTTCCTCCAGTATTCCTCTTCTTTCCTCTCCTAAGAACCATCTCATCTAGCAAATAATATTTTTTAAAAGTGGGGGGTGGGAGAGAGGAGGAGGAGGAGGAGGAGGAGGAAGAGGAAGAAAAAAAATTATAATTGATCACTACACAAAAAAATTCTGAAAAAAAACCCAACACCCCTCCTTACCCCCATCTCACCTCTGCAGGGGGATAGGATGAGTCAATGAATTTAATATCTTTTTCTTTCCATAAAAGGAGGGACTTAGGAAGCATGAGCACAGTTAGTGTCTTAAGGATTTATGAATTAAATAGTGGGGAGGGGGGCAGGATAGGAAGGGGAGTAGAGGCTCTAAAGGCGAATTTCAGCAAATTCACACTAATAGTAATTTGTCATTTACATAATACATTTACATCATTATATGTTTGGATTCTTGCCCAGGTTTATGGTACAATAGTTAGATCTGGATTCAAACTCCACCCTTCCCCCAATCCCTTGCTCTGACCTTGGGAAAGTAATTTAATTAGTTTAATTAAGGAACTGGGTTTCAGTATCTTATCTGTAACATGAGTGCATTGAACTAAATGATTTCTGGGGGCCTTTCCAGAAGTAGAGCTTTGATCTAGAAGGGAATCAAGGTTAGATATAATCTAAAATATAGGCATATTTTATTATCTCCATTTTTCAGATAAGGACACTGAAACAAAGTTTAAGGGAGAGGATTTTTAAAGGACAATCAATTTTAATTTAGAAGACCAGAGTTCAGATCCATTTCCTGCTTCATACTATCTGTGTGATCTTGGGCAAGGCACTTGACCTCTATGGACCTCACTTTCCCCATCTGTAAAATGAGGATTTATTTCTAAGGTTCAGCCAACACTGACATGGTAGGTACTTAATAAATGTTTATTGACTGTCTGAGGCTGGATTTGAATTCAAGTCCTCCTGACTTCAAGCCTAGTACTCTATCCATTGCACCATCTAGCTGCCCCTATATGAAAGTTTCAGTTAAAATTCTAGAAGCAGAAAAGAGCATGGGAACAGAGTAGTCTAAAAACAGTCCTCCCTCTCCTCTGCTTTACTCCCATAATTATGAGAGACAGGTCAGTGATTTCTTTGAGCATGGAACTCTAAATTTAGAGTCTGGTCTTCACTATGGACCCCTAATCAAAATAATCTTTTTAAGTAAATAAAATAAAACACAGAAGATTACAAAACAAATTATATTAAAATTATTTAACTTATTGAAATTATTTCAATTATATCAACATTTATTAGTTAAACCCTTTCAAAAAATTTTTTGAAACAAATTCACAAACCTCAGGTTAAGAACCCCTGTGTTAGAGAGAGAATCTGTGGAATACCCCCTCCCCTCCACACACACATGAGTGATCTAGGGGACAGCCATAAGAAGAATTCAATCCAAAGCCAAAGAAAGCGGGTCTAGGGCCCAAATAGGAAGAATCTGCTTCTCTTGGGACCCAGGAGACCCAGAGTGAGTCCATCCTTGCTATGGAGCCAGACTAACAAGAACGTAACAGTGCAACAGTCTGGCCCTTCTGTAGACTGAAGAGGGAAGTGTCACCAGCCCCTGTTAATGCTCCAAATCTGTTCCAAAAGCATTTGGTAAAATGAGGCTTTGGAAGCTGTGTATCATCAATACTTGGAACTTTCTTCACATTGGACTAAAGCATAGTCATGCACCAGAACTGAATGTGAGTTAGGGATACAGGGCAGGAAGGAGGAGAAAATAAAGAAAGGTCATAATTTTCAAGAGAAAAATGACCAATCTTTTTTTTTTTTTTTTTTAATAACTCTTGAGTAGTAACCCTGAAGGTCAGCTAGGTGGTGCAGTGGATAGTGCTGGGATTGGAGTCAGGAAAATCTGAGTCAATTCTAGCCTCAGAAATGCTCTGGTTGTATAATGCTGGGCAAGTCCCTTAATCTGTTTGCTACTGGAGAAGGAAAGGGCATACCTCTCCAGAAACTTTGCCAAGATTACTCCGGGGACAGAGGTCCCGAGGGTCATGAAGACTTGGGCATGATGAAATGACTGACCAACCACAACAATAACACTGGAACGTGTTATTGTAGAAAGATGGTGTAGAACTGTGGGGTTGAGGGAAGTCTTTGGTGTGTTCCCTGTTTCATGAGGGGTTGATTTCATACAAAGCTATAGAACAAATAACTAAGATATTTTCAATTCAAATTCTGACCTTAGTCACTTATGCTTCCTAGCTGCATGACCCTGGGCAAACCAATTAACCTCAGTTGCCTTACCAAAAAATAATAATAATAATAATAATTTTTTTTTAAAAATGACATTTTGGAGATAGAGGATCTGTGTTCAAATTCTCATTCTGCCAATTCTTACCTGAGTGATCTTAGGCAAAATGACTAACTTCTCTGGATTTCAGTTTCATCTTCTTAAAATGAGATTTTTGGAGTAGATGATCTCTATTTTCCCTTCTAATTGTTGATCTATGAATCTATGTTCCATGTGGACCTTTCTTTCCTTTTTTTCTGTATACCAATCTATTTCAGGATTTTTTTGTGTGTACCTCTGAGTAGCTCTCAGTGTCCCCCCACATCACTGGTGTGGGATTCTTTTTGTGTGTCTTTCTGGATCCTTTTTTTTCCCCTCTTGTTTGTCTCTTCTATTCTTTTTACCCTGCCCACCTCAAACTTTACTCTGTCTTCTTTTTCCTAACTTGGCTATAATTAGAATGTGAGCTTGTTGTCTTTTAACATTTTTTAAAAATAGAATTCTGTGTACCCTGTTCTTAATCATAAAAGTAGGTGAATGGAATGTTTCCTATTTCTCTTTCTCTCAAAAGGAAAAAGCTGCAAACCACCCAACTAAATTAGTCTGCTCATTACTTTTGCCTATATCTCTCAGTTATTTTTTCTTTTCTTAGTCCCCACTGTGCTGGGTACCAGGAATATTAGGGAAAGGGAAGAGGAGTATAAAAGAGAGGAGATACAGTATATACACATGCACTTATACATACAAAACTTGCAATTTTTCAGAGGGAATATGAATGTAAGTGATCATGAGAAACACTACCTCCGCAAAACAAAACAAAACAGAAAGTCTCTGTACCTTTGACCTAAACCACACTGCCTTATAAAAGTCTTTTGCTGTTCAGTTATGTCTGACTCTTCTTGACCCTTTTTGGGGTTTTCTTGGAGTGTTTTATCATTTCCTTCACCAGCTCATTTTACAGATGAGGAACCTAAGGCAAAAGGGTTAAATGACTTGTTTAGGTCATATAGCTAGTGTTTGAGGCCAGATTTGAACTCAGGAAGATTCCAGGTTCAGTACTCCATCCACACCTACCTATCCCACAAGATGTGGGGAAAGAATAAAGGGGAGGCTTAAAAATATTTGAAATAATTTTTGTTTGTTTTCTTTCTCATGTTTGTTTTCACTTTTGGTCTGATTTTTTTCTTGCACAACATAACAAATATGGAAATATGTTTAAAAGAATTGTACATATTTAACCTATATCAAATTACTTGATGTCTTGGAAAGGGAAGAAATAAGGAAGGGAGGAATAAAAATTTGGAACACAAGCTTGATTCTACCCTCTATAGGTAATCCAGTTAGAAATCCAAGTTATGTTAAGACCCTGAGGGTAAATTTTCCCTATAAAACATTTTATGGCCCGTGGTTTTGCTGGTACCTTCCTTTGCGTTAGCCCACCACAGCACTCTGCCTTGTAGTGTCTTTTTCCTTTCCCAATGGCACATGGTATTTATTTCCCCTCACTCCACTATGTTTCCCACCCTTATTCCTCCTTACAGCTAACTAACTCTTTTGGGGTGCTAAGTCCCTTTCAAGATTTAGTCTGCCAGCTAAGGGCATACCCCATTGGGTACTTTCTTCCTACTGGGTAATTATGAGTTCCACTGAGGAACTTGTCTTTCATATGTCCCAACTCTATTTCATATTTGCCATTCTTGATGTCTATTGTATTCCTTCATTCTGTCTGTAACCTATTCCCCTAAATAAATCTACCTTTTGCCAAAAAAAAAAAAATTGGAACACAGTCTTACAAAAATAGTTGTTAAAAATTATCTCTACATGTATTTGGAAAATTAAATATTACTGAAATTTTTTTAAAATCTGAATTTTTGGAAAAAAAATTTGAAATAATTTTGCCTTTTGGAGTTTAAGATACTGGATCTCATTCTTGCTTTTTCTTCTGTAGCATGACTTTTCCCTGGAGAGAAAGGTGCTTTACTGGTTGGAGGCTGCAACAAGACAAGAAATGACTTGGGATAATGAGACCCCTGGAATGGCCACTGCACCTCCATGTTGGCTCCTTTTGGTCGACTCATTGGATACATCCGGTATGGCTGAAGTGGAACCACAAGAGGACAGAGAGAAAAACTCGACTCAACCTGGAAGCTGGAAGTGTGGGGAAGATGGATTCACTGAGGAGGAGGAGGAGGAAAAGGAGGAGGAAGGCACTTCTTCAGCCAGCGAGGATGACGGTAGCCCTAAGGAGAGGCCATCCCCCAGCTCTCCCTCGGCCCCCAGGTCATTCCTTGAGAAAGGCTACACTAGTTCCCCAGGGTCACCAAATCTAAACCATCGGAAGTCATCTCTGGACATCTTCCACAATGTGAAGCACGAGTTGGACGGTGTCCGAAGAAGGTTATCATTGTTGGTGCCTCCATTGAGTCGAGCTGCTTCGCCCGAGCGCAGACTGGCTACCAAGTCCTTGGCTCTCTGCCACCGGTTCAGAGCTACCAGGACCATGACCTCTGCAGCCCCTGTCCTGGACGAGCCTCCCCCGAAGGCTCCGGCAATACCACCAAGACCATCCACCGCCGGCTCCATCCTCCCCATCCGGAGTCACAAGCCCACAGTCCCCGTAAGACACAAAGCCTTTCTCACCAGTGCTTTTGACTATCCCGTGTCCCCTTCCTCCCCCTCCCATGAGAAAACACCAAGCTTTAATCTGTAGTTATAAAGAGAGGAGATAAATGACATTGACTGCCAGTTTCTGGGGCTTCCTAAAAAGGGGCTTTCCCTGCATCAGCCACTGCCAAGTCTGATCAATCAGCCAAACAGGAAACATTCACTTCAACAAATATTTATTAAGCGACTGCTAACACAAGAAAATATTCTAGGTGCCAGAGTCCTGGAGGGAAGGGAAGGACAGATCATTTATGCATGTATGTGACACCCTAATGGGTATAGAACTTAAAATATTTTTCTGTGGGCATAAAAACAGGTGGTAGAGAAAAAAGACAAACACATGAAAAAAACAGTGATAAGATAATAGAGATGTCCCAGAGCTATGTGTGGTGACTGCCAAATGGGTGGTATAGAAAAGTGTGAAGAGCACAGGATCTAGAGGCCGAAAACTTGAGTTCAGATCCTAGCTCTGCCACCTATTGCCCATGGGACCTTGGACAAATCCTTTAATCTCTCTGAACCTGTATCTATGAAATGAGGGAATTGGACAAGATTTATAGAAAGGCCCTCCCTGCTAGCTAGTCTATGATAATTTAGGAAATCTTCACAGAGGAGGTGGGCTACAAAGAATAAATAGTTTGGTAGTAAGGAACAGTGTCAGGGACAGAAATGGTCTTTCCTACTAATAATTAAAGTGTCAATAAGTCTACAAGCATTTATTAAGCACCTAATATGTGCCAGTCATGCAATACACAGATATTGTGCTTTAAAATCACAGAATACATACGGGATTATTGTTGAGTTGTTTCAGTTATGTCCAAATCTCTGTACCTCCTTTTGGGGTTTTCTTGGTAAAGATGCTGGAGTGGTTTGCCATTTCCTTCTCCAGATCATTTACACATGAGGAAACTGAGGCAAGTAGGATTAAGTGACTTGCCCAGCAGGGTCACACAGCTAATAAATATCTGAGGCTGGATTTGAACTCAGGTCCTTCTGACTCCAGGGCCAGCATTCTGTCCACTTCACCTAGCTGCTATAAGGAGAAAGATCTTTAAATGTCATCCTAGCCCAATTCCATTTTATATTCAAAGAAACGATGGTTGAAAGAAAGAGGATCAAGTGACTTAACTAAAATCACACAGCAAGTTAGTGGGAGAGCCTGGACTAGCACTGTGTCTCCAGACTCCTGGCCATGGATTTCTCTGCTACACCATGTGGCATTCCATCCAGTGAGCCAGTACTAAGATGGAACCATGGCAAGAGGGAGGAGTGGGACAGGTACATGAAGAATTCCTATCCAGGCCCCAATAGCTAAGACTCGTTCCCTGAGATGAGTCTTAGAAGAATGGTTTTAATTATAGTTACATGTTTCTTTCTCCAGGTGACCTATGGAGCAACTAATAGGGGATTTTCTTTCATCTGGGATGGGGAAAATGTTTAAAACAAAACAGACTGAGATTTTCCCAAGCCTTCTCTCTTCTGATTTTTATCAGTTCTGGACACAGGACAGTTTGAGGTTTCCCAAGCAACATAACAAATCATATCATACTCTTGTTTGTTTCAGAAATAAGCTGTCAATGAGCTTTTTCAAGAGGACATAATAGGGAAGGAGAGCTGGTGTAGACAACAGGGAAAAATCCTCTGCCTTTGTGTTCTGTCCTTGGAATAGACCAAGTTAAACTTTCTCCTTGATTTAATTCTGGCTCATCAATGTTCAGGGTCTGAGGAAAGGAGTGGGGGAGAGAAGAGCACAATGTAATTCAGCAAGCATTTATTGACCACCTACTGCATGCGAGGTGCTGTCCTTGGTGCTGGAAGTCCTTACTCTCACAAAGCTTACAATCTACTGGGGGAAAACAGCCCATGCACAGAGAAGTCTGTACAGTATATATTCAGAGTAAATACAGGATAGTTTACTATGAGAGGGAACTGGAAAACAAAGAATTAGGGGCCTCAAGAAAGATCCCAGATAGGAGATATGACTGAACTGTGCTTTACCCCCACCTGAAGAAAACAGAATTCTAAGATCCAGTTCTAAGATCCTTTCTTACTGTAGGTTTGCCCATTAGCAGCATCAGTGCCCCTTCACAAAATCGCCCCTCTCTCTTTGTATTTCAGTCTCTCAGCCCATATTCCTGCCTCCCGCCTTGTCCTGGGACTCCACGACCTCTCCGTTCCAATAACAAACACTCAGATTCCACTGCTGACCTGCTGTCTGCCCTGAGTCAGGAGGAGCGGGACCTCATTGAACCCGTGCTGGCTCTGGGGTACCCCATGCGCAGGGCCATCCTGGCTCTGCAAAGGACAGGAAGGCAGAGCCTGAGCCAGGTGAGTGATGGAATCAAATCGGGTAAGTGAGACAGTCTGGACCAGGCAGAGGGCAGTAGCTAGGGCAAGGTTCTGATGCTTCTAGCTGGCTTGGAAAACCATTAACTTCAATAATTCAATTCAATGAGCATTTATTAAGCACCTGCTATTTTCAAGGCTCTAAGCAGGTGTTAGGGATGCAAACATAAAACCAAGAATAGCCCCTGTCTTCAAGGAGCTGGCATTCTATTTGGAAGGGGTGGTGGTGAAGAGAAATATAGCATAAACACAGAAGGGCACACTAAGGAATTCAATGAGGGAGAGAGCAATAATAATTTCAGAAATTAGGAAAGAGGAGTCACCCCATAGATTCTGATTCAACTTAAAATAGTGATTATTGTGTTTATTTTCTAATTTATATTATAAATATATATACAATATAATTTATAATATTTGCTTGTTATAATTTGATAAAGTATAGGTCCTGATAGTTTTGGAATGTCCAAAGCCATTCCTTCCCCATAGCCTCTGCAAAAACAACAATAAAAAAGGCAGAATTGCATATTGGCTAGAATTCTAAACTTAGTCACCAAAAATCTAGGTTAAATCCTTATTAATTCTACCTCTGGACAAGTTATTAACCTCTTTGAATTTCATTTTCCTGGGAAATTATAATAGAACTCCTTGTAGCTTGAGAATTACCTTGTGGAGTTGTTGTAAAGACCAAATGAAATAACACTGTTGAAGAATTGACTTGGTAACCTGCATTTTTTTTAACTTAGCCCAGGCATTGTTCCTTATTATATGGCTGTAAGGGAGAGAGAATTTAAAACACAGATGCAAGGTGTTGTTGCTCTGAAGAAACTTCTTCCCGTGTCAGTCAAGTTATTTAGAACCTTTCAAGAAGACAAAAAAAAAATCTTGAGTGTTATACAGGCAGATGAAAGTAAAAAGTTGAGAATAATAAAAGAAAAATGTGCTTTAAAAAAAGAGAGAGATTAATAAAGGTATGTAAGGGCAGCTAGGTGGCATGGTGGATTGACCTTGAAATCAGGAAAACCTGAGTTCAAGTCTAGTCCCAGATACTAACTGGGTGACACTGGGCAAGTCACTTTACCCTGTCTACCTCAATTTCCTCATCTGTAAACTGAACTGGAGAAAAATATTGCAAAGTACTAGGGTATCTTTGCCAAGAACCCCAAATGGGGTCATAAATAGTTGGGCACACCTGAAACAACTGAACAAAAACATTTAAGTTTGAACTCACATGCAAATCAATGAGACTCAGCAATTGAAAAGGAGTTTTGGAATATTCTGGGGAAAAAGTTATACAATGATAGAAAATTGAATATGGGAAGTCAGTTGGGTACTAACCTTTTTTCTCTTGGGTTCCCATTGTTGTTACCCATGAGAAAGCTAATTTCCTCATAGTCTTTCAAAATAGCAGTGCTTTGCTTAGAGATGAACCTTTGCAATAATGGCAAATTCTCCAGAAGCATAACCAAATAAGATGAGCCTAGAGTCCTGATTCACTGAGCTTTTTGCAAACATCAAATTATTATATAGAAATGCGTCATTTTTTTATTATTATAAGGAATCATTCATTCATTTGCACTTATTACGGGCTTTCTATAATGTCTTGCACAGCTTTAGGCAGGTGAATAGCACAGTGGATAGTGAAATGGGCCTAGTGTCAGGAAAATGAATTCAAATTTGACCTTAGACATTTCCTAGCTATATGACCAGGGCAAGCCATCTAACTTGTATTTTGTCAGTTTTCTCATCTGTAAAATGGGGAAGTTTCTTCCTCTAGGGTTATCATGATGAGACAATTTTTGTAAAGCACTGAGCACAATGCCTGGCATATAGTACTGTATAAATGTTAGCTAGTTTTATTAGGGAAGGTGGTGATGTAGTAGATAGAGTGCTGGGCCTGGAGTCAAGAAGACTCATCATCCAGAGTACCAATCTGGCCTCAGATACTTACTAAATAACCCTGTTTGCCTCAGTTTTCCCATTTGTAAAATGAGCTGGAGAAGGAAATGATTAGCCATCTTAGTCTCTTTACCAAGAAAATGCCAAATGGGAGCACAAAGATTCAGATACGACTGAAAAAAAGGCCCAACAACAAATTATTATTAACTATTATAGATCTCATATTGTTTACAAAGAGTAATGACACATAGAGCCTTAAAGAACTGTCTCATTGAGAAGGCATGGCACATCTACGTGAAAAGGTTTGTAGTGAGGATCAAATAAGAAAATATATATCAAGTGCTTTACAAATCTTAAAATGATATATAAATGCTGGCTGTTTATTACAGTATAACAGATGCCTCAGAGTAGTAAATGACAAACTGGCTGATGATTGGTATGGGTGATGATGGCTACAGGAAGTCAGTGAGGATAGAGATCACTGTGGAGTATGTTGTTGAAGAAAGATTTCCCAAAAGGCTGGGGCTGAGCCTTGAGTGAAGGAAAATAATGATTCTGACAATCAGGGATCAATAGAGAGTATACCCTTTCTCCTCATTCCCACCTCCACTCAGTAATTTAGCCCAAGCAACATTTGTCATGCGCCTGCTGCTGCAAGACAAGGGGAAATACATACAAAAGTATGCTACTGAGTATTTTACACCAGCTAGCTCTCCAGAAAACTGGACCCATGATGTGCTTTTAAATTTATCAGCATTGTTAACATTTTCTTCATCACTTTCTTAAGCCTAGACAATTAAAACAACAAATCATGCCCTGATTTGTAGCAATTCCCAAGGTGTAAATGCTCACATTGAAGGTTTAACAATGGCTCTCTTGAGCCTATTTGAATTGGCTTAAGAACACAAGGATGAAGAGGAAAGAATGAATTTATATTATAACACAAAACTAAATTAATTTGCTACTCAATATGTTAAAATATTTAATGAGTTTATATTCTCCTAGAATAGTCTAATGTAATTAGAGAAAGGAGAGAGCACTAACACCTGAGGTAGAGTAGAGAGGGAAGAATTAAGGAAAGCATCTGAGAGCTGAGCCATGAGCACTCTTAAGTGGTAGTTGTGAGGAGGATTGTGAGGGATAGGTGAGAATCCCCAGGGACTTGGGACAGTGTGTGTGAACTCACAGAGGACAGAGATGGAAGTTTAACTTGAGGAACAGCTAAGGATCCAGTTTAGCTGGAACAAAGGATGTAGAGCAGAGAGTACAAGGTAAATTGGGACTAGATTTTAGAGGGCCTGAAAAAACAGGCTGAGAAATTTGTATTTCATCCTCAAGGCAATAGAGAAAGTCCAATTCACAATCAAGGGCAAAGTCTATCTGTCCAGCTGGATTCCTCACTATCTTCATAAAAGTCATTTCCCCCATTTAAAAACAATTTTGAATTTAACAAATTTCCCCAAAAAAGCATTTTCATACTTCACACAGTAGAATAGAAAAAGAGGATTGCCCATGAAATTGCAGGTGCCTATTATGTTCAGCTCGCTTTTCTTTTTTGTTATAATAAGCCCAGCCGTAGCTTTCAACACTATCCTGCTTTATCGGTGCTTCTTTGTGGCCTTAGTATAAATGTGGCATATAGGCAAACCCCATCAGCTGGCTCAGGTACAGTCAGAGTCTAAGCAAGCTAGATTGTCATTAGGCAAAGCACCACACTCCATTATATTTGTTTAAAAAAAAAAAAAGATCTTAATGCGTCTGGGTTTTTTTTTCCTTTTTTTATCCTTATCACTCTTTCAACATCCCACTAGAAAAAAGGAAAACAAAGTCTTGCAGGAGGCAGCTGGACGTACAGAGGACAGGATCAATTGAGGTCATATTTGTTAAGTGCTTAGCACAATGCTGGACAGATAGAAGGCATTCTATAAGTATTAGCTCTCATTATTAACAAACATACGTAACCCAGGCAAACGGGTCCGGCCCTACTTCAGACCCTTTCCACATCTGTGAAAGGCCTGGAAGCAGATGGTACAGATGCAATTCCAAATTTCTGATAATAGATAAGCCCTGGCTCAAAGGCAGCAAGATAACTCATCAAGAAAACTCTTGTTGGGTAAGAGGGTGACTCTGACCCGGCTCTGCTTAACCTTTCCTCACCAAAGGGACAGACGAGAGAACTCAAAGACCCGGTATTTTGAAATACTTTTAAGAAATTGTGCTGGGAATCAGAACAAAGAGATCCAGGCCATAATTTAGGGATGGGGGCAAGGAGAACATCTTGTCTCCGGATTCAGGTCATGTTTGTGAAAGGTACTGCTAAGACTCCAAAAGCCTGTGCAAAGGGAATGTCCGATTCCATGGCTGGCTTCCCTGTAGGGAGGGGGCAAGGGGGTAAGGTCCATGAACCTGCATCCCTAAATAGTAGAGAAATTCAATCAAAGGATTGCAGGGACCAGGATGAAGGAAGGCAGGAAGTTGAGCCATGTTCTCTGCAAGGTCGAGGAGCAGGGAGACTTGTCAGAGAGAGTAGGGGGAGGGGACGGTGTTCCTACCCTCTCAGTTGTATCTGGAATGAATAAGCTGCCTCTTTGATCCTTCCAGGCTCATCCCTGAATCAGTCTTTAAGTGTTGTTCAACCTTTTAGGGGAAAGATGACAGTGAACCCATTTGCTTTGGAGCCAGTGAGAGTCCATCCTAGCTGGTCCCAGGCAAGGCTGGTCTTACCCTGGAGTTGGAGTATGATTCTAGTTCCTATGTGACAAAGTAATAATAATAACAATATTTTAAAAATTGATAACAATAGCAAATTTATTTCCTTATCAAATGACATACCATGCCATAATAGTATTTCTATAGCTCTTAAAAGTTGGGTAATGTCATTTAAAAATATTATCTTATTTGATCCCTACAACCCTTTACTATTCCCCCATTTTGCAGTTGCAGAAACTTATTCTCAGAGATGTTAAATATTAGAAGGACCAGACATGTCACTTGACAAGAGAATATATTTTGATAATAAATATTTTCTTCTTCCCATCTATGCAAATGCATTTTAAATGCAAATAATTATAAGCAAAAGCATTGTGGCACAACAGATACAAGTGCTGGGTTTGAAGTAAAGACATTTTTCCCAAATCTGATATTTATTAGCTTAGGTGTCCCTGAATAAATCATTTAAATTCTCTCAACCTTAGATTGTTTATCTGTAAAATGAGATTAATAATAGCTATAATTTCTACTTTAAAGAACTGTTGTAAGGCTCAAATGAGAAAATGTATAGAAAATGACTTGTAAATTTTAAGTTATTAGTTAAAGGCCAGTGATTTATTTTGGACTACACCATAGAAAGTAATGAGAGGAGATAGAATTCATCTTGGGAGGTAGTTCTCAGAAGTTAAATGCCTTCTTCTCCAGTGTCTCCAACCCCCACCCCAGGGGGGAGTGCATACGTGTTTGTGTTTATGTCTATGCATAAGACGTGCATAAGATAAACTGTAGTTTTATCTTAAAAGACTTTAACTTTTAATGGGCTCAATGTGAGTCAACAGTGATATGGCAGTCAGAAGAGCGAATGCAATCCTGAGATGCTTCAGATAGTCCTAGTTTCCAGGAACAAATCCCTCTGTAGCCTCTGTCCCCATCAGACATCTGGTGAATCATGATTCGTCCTAAAAGTGATAGATTAAGAACAAAAAGAAGCTGGAGACCATTCCGAGGAGGATAACCAGGATAATAAAGGACATTTTTCCTATGTCCTATGAGAATAGATTGAAGAAATCGAAAGTATTTAGCAAGGAAAAAGAGAAGACAGTAGGAACAGTGATAGTTTTTTCAAACCATAAAAGTCTGTCATGTAAAAACATTAGTTTTGTTCTGTTTGGCCCCTAAAACAATGGGCAGAAGCCTTGAATTGAGAGAAATGATTCACTGAATACCCCTACTCAAACTCTCATCAGTATTAATTCATTACGATTTTATAAGGGGTAGTGATTGTTAATAATTATTTTAATAAATTCATCTAGTAATTCATTTCTAGTCAGCCTTCTAATAGTAAGTATAAGAATTAAGTAATGTATTAATCCATATTTTGTAAAAGCACATAGGAATATATATTCTAAGAGGTGTCCTATAATAGGCCTTAAATTTTAATGGAATGTTCTTGTTTACCAGCTATGGAGCTTACTTGCGCAAGCACAAGAATGCTGACAAAGATATCTCCATGGTGTTTTGCTCAGATTCCATGACCAAACCAAGTAGGGATAATGGTATGGTCCAGAAAGTCCCCCTTGATATGCTCTTTGAGTGTTTGTATAACTTGTACCATGTCCTGCCTAACCTAAGGAGAAGCTCCTTCATCTTATGACCACTTAGTGAAGATTCCCCATATTTACCCAATCTGTCACCCCCACCCCCCCAAAATATGTTATTTTTGGTCCTTAGGAGCAAGGCCGGTCAACCAATGGGATTCTGTGTTTTATAAGCATATGTGCATATCTGGGTATCAAACCCTATAAAAACAAGGTCCTAGAAGAATAGGGCATCTTAGATTGTAAGATCTACTTCATTAGAGAGGACCATGGACCCTTTAATAAAATGCCATTGAGTCAGAACTACTTCTCAGTCTTTCACTGTAGATTAGACAATTTCAATTCCCACATTTTAAACAAATTTAGACTAGAAATTAGGAAAAATACTTCACAACCACGTTGGGAAATAAATGTAGTATAGTATTAGGTAGACTGTTATTATCTTCATTTTACAAATAAAAGAATTAAGGCAGACAGAGATCAAATGACTTGGCAGGGTCACACAGCTAGTAAGTCTGAGGTTAGATTTGAACTCCAGCTCAGACTTCACTTCAGATTCAGCAGTGTGCCCCCTAATTGCCTCTAAGATGAGACAGACCTCTCTGACTCCACTTTCTCCCCTGCTCTGCCATGTTGCTTCTCTATTGTTGACAAAAGGTCCCCAACTGATTAAAGAACTAGCAGACCTCTTTAATCTGCAGCTCAGCTCAGAATTTCTTCAGGACCTCTTCCCAAAGGCCAGAAAGGAAAAAGAGGAAGTGTAGGCCAGTCTGGGGAGGTTCCAAGAGATTTCCCCAAAGGAAGGCTGCATTATAGATAACATCCAGGGATATAGTGGGACACACTTTTAAATTTAACCTGAATCATTAACATTTCCCCTTCACTTTTTTAAGTCTAGACAATCATCAAAATAGAAAATCAATCCCTGGTTTGCAGCATTTTCCAATTTCCACGGTGTAAATGTACATTATAATTTCTATCAATCTATCGACTCTTCTGAACCAGCAAGAAATGACTCCAGCAGAGTCCTGGAGGGCAGTGGTCAGGGATGTCCAGGAGGACTGACTCCATTCACTGCTTTGCTCTGTGCAGACTCAGGAATCCATATTCTTGTTCCAGTCTCATTCCCAATGATTTTTTTCCTTTGCCTCTTCCACAAGAATCCTCCCCCCTTCCCCATGCCTTCCTCTCATTCTCCCCCCTCCCCACCTCCAACTCAGCCATCCTCATCATCCAACCCCCTCTTCCCTGTTACACCCACCCACCCTCAATACTTTATTGTGGGTCCTCTAACCATTTCCTTCTGTCTCCTGCCTCCTGTTGCAGTTTCTCAGTTACCTCAGTACGTGTGATCGACTGGTCAAGCAGGGCTACTCGGAGAGCCTGGTGGAGGAGGCCATGGAGATGTTTCAGAACTCTGAGAGAAAGGTCAGACCAGGCTGGGGGCTCAGACCCCTGCCCCGAAATCTGCCCTCGAGGTCAGCCCAAGCATTCCTTATTCTGATTTCCCACCCCAACTCCCACCACCTCTCAGTTCTAACCTGGATAGAAGGGGAACTCCCTGGGGAGAAAAGACCCTGCCAAAGTCTGAGCTTGTGAGGTTCCAAGCTCAGAATTGAGTGAATGTTTGACGATGTGGCCATGCTGGAACAGCTCAACCCAGGCAGGATTCCATGAGGTCCAGGGGAGGCCAGAGGGATAAAGAGGAAGTAGAAATAGGGGTGGACCCAGGAGACAGAGTCAAGAGGGACTGGAAAGCAGTGAAAGAAAGATGTTAGAGATAGAATGAGAATGAGTTTTACAGATGGGAGATGATAAGGGAGAGCCACGTAGCACAGTGGGAAGAGCAGTGTAGAGTCCAGTTCATCTGAAGTCCCTCTTAAGGGGTCTGTCTTCCTTCCTTCTCAGCCCCCTCCCAACACCACTGCACCCATGGCCAGACTCTCCTCAGCACCACTGCCTTCCTAGCCCTGCTCATCTGGTTTTGGCTCAGGTCAGGCTGCCTGACCATTGGGGTTTGCAACTTAAATCTGCTTTTTTTCTCAGTTCTCAGGAGGAGGCAAAAGAGGAGAAAGTAGCAAAAAGTAGACAGAGGGATAAGAGCAGAGAGGGTGATAGAAGGGGAAATAAGTGAGAATGGAGGACAAAAAGTCTAGTGGAGGAAGGGTAGGAGCAGAGGGAGAGAGAAACAGAGATGGATGATCCGCGTCCAGGTGGAAGGAAAAGAGAGCTGGGGCTAGAGGTAGGGGACAGAGAGAGGGACAATCAGGAGTCCCCTCCCTCTTACCCCAGGAAGGGCTATTACTTATCTGCTCCTAGAAGGGAATGAGAAGTTGGAGTCTTGTTATGTGAAAGATGGGCTTTAGCTATCCTTATGTACCTTCTTTTAGTCTAGGAAAGCCAAATCTTTGCCAAGTCTCCAGGGATATAGGGCAACATCTGTGTCTGGTGACAGGACAGCTCTTCCCTGACTAGTGGCCAAGTCTATACTGTTCCTGTCCCCATCAAAGCCTGTCTGTTCCAAGTGGCCTGTGGGGGAGAAGTAGCAGCTGCTCTGGCCTCCTGTGTTGGAGAGTATTGCTTCATATCCTGGAGCTGGGACCCACCAACCTTTCCCCCTTTCTCTCCGGCATCACAGGCATTGGAGTTTCTGCATCTCTGGGAGCAGTTCAGTGACATGGGCTTCCAACAAGACAAGATCAAGGAGGTCCTCCTGCTTCATGAGAATCACCGGGAGGGTGCACTGGAGGAGCTCATGACTCGGGCCCAGTGAGCAGTCACACGAAGGATGGCCTTTGGGGGGGAACTCAATAGTCACCTAGCTAGGAGCAGGAGAAGTAGGGCTTCTCCATTTCAGAAATGCATCTCCTGAGTCTGGGAGCTCTGACCCAGGATGTGAAGGTGAGCATGGCCTTGGCTCCAGGTGGGATGCCCAATCTGGTGGTCCCAGAATTAGAAACAAGTCCACTGTCCCAGACACTTGTGCAAGCCTTGGGAGGAAGGCCTGATATAGTAGAAACAGGGCTGCATCCAAAGACTTTGCTCTTTATTTCCCATGTTGTTATGTTATATAACTACCATGTTACTCTTACCCTCTCTGGGTCTCAGTTTACTTTTCTGTAAAATGGGATCCCATTACATATAACTGCTGATCTCACAGAGCTGTTCTGAGGATCAAAGGAAATGGTATAAGTTTAGAGATTAGTAAAGTTCAAAGCTCCATAGCAATCTAAAATGTAATGATCACCCTTCTGGGAAATTCTTTGAATTATTACCAATCTGGGAAGTTCACTGGATTTCTGAGGTAGGAAAGATCTTAGAATTCTATCTAGTCAAATCCCTTCATTTTACAAATGAGGAAACTGAGGACCAGAGACATAAAAGAAACTCAGGTTCTGTTCAACACCAAGTTTTTTTTTTTTTCCCCTTTGGGTTTTTTTTTTTTAATCAAATTCTTACAGGATCATAGAGTTAGAAGGAACTTCAGAGATCATCTAAACCAGAAAACTTTGGGCTGTGGGCCCGATCAGCCTCTGTTTTTATAGATAATAGCAAATTAAGAATGGCTTTTACATTTTAAAATAAAGGTTTTTTGTGTTTCTAAATGGGAAAAATTAATCTTAACTCATGGGCTATATAAAAACAGACCTGTGGTCCTCTGCAGAATGTCACGTCACATCAACAAGAATTTATTAAGTACCTACTATGCTCCCTATACTGCTATACAACAGCAACAAAAACAGTTCCCTCTCTCAAGGAAACTAAGTCTAATGGGAGAGATAACATCCAGCTACATACAGACAAGATAGAGACCAAATAAAATGAAATTGATTTTAACTGGAAGCTACTCAGATTAAGGGGAATTGGGAAAAACTTGCAGAAGGTAATTTTTAGCCAGGACTTGAAAGAATCGCAAGAAGCCAGAAGCAGAAGCAAGGAGGGAAAAATTTCCAGGCAAGGATGACAGCCAGTGAAAAATACCAAGAGTGTGCAGTGAGATAGAGTAGTGGTCCTAGAGTTAGAAGGACCTCACACACTTACTAATATTGTGACCCTGGGCAAGTCACTTAACCCTGATTGCTTCCAAAAATAGAAGAAAAGAAAATGCTAGGATTCAGAGATAGAATGCCTTGTGTGAGGAAAAGCAAAAGGGTCAGGGTCACTGAATTATACACTATGTGTAAGGAGACTGGAAAGAGCTATTGAAATAGTCTAGGATGAGAGTCAGCTCCAGAATGATGGTAGTGTCAGAGGGGAGAAAGAGGGCATGTAAAAGAGATGTTATAAATGTGGAAATGACTGAACTTGACAGCAGATTGCATATGGTGGGTGAGAGTGAAGAGATAAGGATGACATCTAGGCTTGGAGTTTGGAAGGATGACCTTGGCCTTCACTCCACTCTCACTCCATGGAAGACCTAGCCAGGAAGCACAGAAGCCAAAGAAAATGGCCTTTGGCATTATTCAAAATCAAGAAGAAAACAATTACCCTCACATGGGTGAGTGATTATGGTGGGGATAGGGGAAGGGTCATTTTACTTTTCCTCCCACCTTGTGGGAAACCTAAAGCCAGAAATGAATAAAATGAGTTTCACATTGAGAGAAGAAACCCAGATATCTTCCAAAAAATCATCTCCAGTTATACCACAGAGCTTTGGGCAGAATAAAAAGAAGTATTCCTACCAATAGCAGGCACTTAAAAATACTTATCAATTTATTGATAGGTGGATAGGATGTCAGCCTAGGAGCCCACCAATTTTGCCTTTGTGTGTGACTTCAAGCAAATGTGACTTTTCTGGGTCCCAGACATCTTCCTAAGATTCTAAGTTACAGAGTAGTTGCTGATCCATAGCTGAGGAAAATAGGTCCTAAAATGATGAAATTATACATCCAGACCTCACCCTCCACTTCCAACCTAAAAATAAAAAGGAGAAGCTGGAATAAAATTAAACAGAAAGCCACTTTTCAATTGCACAAACATCTTACTCAACAAAAATCTTCTCTTGTGACCTTTTGGTTCAGGACAAGCTAACAAATATTTCCACTGAACCAAACTGATATAAAAAGAAAACTTTAATAGGAAACAATTTTGGTTTAAATTTTTAATTTCATTTTTAATAAGTTTTTTATTGATATCTTCTGTTTCATACATTATTATCATTATTCCAAGTTTCCTTTCTTCTTTCTTCCCAGAGAGCTATCCCATATGACAAATAGTTTTGTTTTTGTTGTTTTTTTGGTTTTTTTTTTTGTTTTTTGTTTTTTGTTTTTTTTGCTGAGGCAATTGGGGTTAAGTGATTTGCCCAGGGTCACACAGCTAGGACACGTTAAGTATCTGAGATCACATTTGAACTTAGATCTTCCTGACTTCAGGGTTGGTACATTGCACCACCAAACTGCCCCAAATAATATCTTTTTAGAAAGAAAAGAAAATCAATACAACTGATTAATATGTTGAAAAAGTCCAAAAATATGTGCAATGTATAACATCTGTGTATCTCCCACCTCACAAAGAAGTAGGTTGGAAGATAACCTTCTCCATCTCTCTTCATTTGAATCCTACTTGAGCTTTATAATTTTGCTATATTTACTTTTGATTTTTTGGTGTTTCATTGTTCTTTCCATTTCCATTGTTATTGTTACTGTGTATATTGTTTTCTTGGTTCTGCTTACTTTACTCTGAGTCAGTCATATAGATCTTTTTGTGCTATTTTTTATTCATTATGTGTATATATATATATATATTATATATATATATATATATATATATATATAATTTCTTATAGCTCAGATTCCATTACATTTATGTACCACAATGTTTAGCCATTCTCCAATCAATAGGCACCTACATTTTTTTCCCCTCTTATTCTTAGCCATAACAAAAAGTGCTACTATGACTATTTTGGAATATGTGGAGACTTTTTTCTTGATATCTTCTTTGAGGCACAAGCCCAGTAAAGGAGTCTCTGGTTTAAAAGGTATGCAGTATACAAGCTGCATATGTAATTTTAAAAGCTATCCTGATTTTCTGGGTTTCCTATTGATCTTCCTTCTGTTCTTTGCATTTTTTTTAAGATGCATCAATAACCTTATTTTCTTACTTTTCCTCTTTTTTTCATTTTAGTAGCTTAATCTCTTTTTTGTTTTGTTTTATTGTTAGTCATGTCTGAACCTTTGTGACCCCTTTTGAGATTTTCTTGACATAGAAACTAAAGTAGTTTCCCATTTCCTTCCCCAGCTTATTTTTTTAAATAGATAAGTAACTCAAGCAAACAAGGTTAATTGACTTGCCCAGGCTGACACAGCTAGTAAATATCTGAGGCTGGATATGAACTCAGGAAAATGAGTCTTCTTGATTCCAGGCCAGCATTCTCTCTACTGCATCAACTAGCTAGCTGCCCAGCTCTGTCTCTAATTCTCCTCTAAAAGGAAACAAGTAGACACATAGACTAGCTATGTGACCCTGTACAGTCCTTTAATCTTTCTGAGTTTTAGCTTCCTCACTTATAAAATGGGGCTAATAATAGCACTTCCTTACATGGTTGAGGGTCAAATGGAAAACACTTTGCAAACCTTGTAGTGACATGTAAATGTTAGCTTATTCCTAATAATAACAAAATGGAGATAAATAATAATAGTATGACCAACTTCAGTGAATTGTTAGGGGAAGGAGAGAGATCCATTGGAAGCTCACTGGAAGGTTTATTGACTTCAGATCCCCCCCCCCCCACTTCCTAACCATGTAAATTTAGGCAAATCACTTTCCTTCTCTATGTCTCAGTTTCCTTACCTGTAAAAAGAAAGGGAAAGAAAATAAATGGTTTCTGACATCCCTTCTAGCTCCAGATGTATGATCTTATGAAAAGCACTTCAAAAATATTTTAACATTTTGTAGAAGTGTTAGTTGTTATTGTGAATTCATGAAGATCATGGTTGTAGTTTGCTTATTCGGCAAATATGTGTATAATGTTTTGTAATCATAATAATGCCTAAATGGTTTAAAAAAGTCATATATATATATATATATATATATATATATATGAGCCCTCTCTTCTCTATCCATTGTGCCTTCATGGATGGCTTCATAAGTTTTTGTGGCCAAATAATTCATTGTTATCATTAAATCATTTTTAGTTGTATCAACATTTTGTGGCCCCATTTGGGCTTTTCTTGATAAAGATACTGGATTGATTTGCCATTTCCTTCTCTACCTTATTTTACAGATGAAGAAACTGAGGCAAATAAGATTAAGTGACTTGCCCAGGTTCAGGTGTGTAGGCTGAATTTGAACTCAGCCTCTAGGGTTGATGCTCTTATCCACTCTGTCACCTAGATGACCCAAAATAACTTTTGAAAAAAACAAGAAAATAATTCAGTACCCCAGTAGCCAACCCTCTGGCAATAAGCCTTTGTGAGCTTCATTAAGTGAAAGATCAGAGAATAGACATAAGATGATAGGATCAAAGACCTGGAGTTGGGAAGGAACATAGAAGCTGTGACAATCACCTCCCTTATTTTATAGATGAGGGAATTGGGGCCTTGGGAGATTAGGCAATTTAGCCTAAATTGTATAAATAGGAAATATTAGAGGAGGGATTTGGTGGTGTTGCTTTTCATTTTTTGGTAATAGCTTTTGTTATTTATATTTTCCACTTATATTTTCCAATGTGTGCCTCCCTGTCCCTCTCCCAGAGAGCTATCTTTTATTTTATTTCTAAATTAAATTTTATTTTATTTTTAGTTCTGAATTCGCTCCTTCCCTCTTTCCTACCCATGAAGGCAAAAAAAAATCCATTACAACTATGTATAATCATGTAAAACAAATTCCTTCATTAACCATGTCCAAAAAGAAGAAGAAAGGAAAGAAGGGAGGGAGGAATAAAGGAACGAAGAGAGGAAGGAAAGAAGGAAGGAAGAAAAGAAGGGAGGGAGGGAGGAAAGAAGAAAGTAAAGAAAGAAGGAAGGGAGGGAGGAAGGAAAAAAGGAAGGAAGGGAGCAAGAAAGGAAGGGAGGAAGGCAGCAAGGAAAGAAAGGAAAGGGAAGAAGGAAGGAAGGAAGGAAAGAAAGAATGAAGGAAGGAAGGGAGAGGGAAGAAGGGAGGAGAAAAGGAGGGAGGGAAGGAGGAGGGGAAAGGAGGGAAGGAGGAAAGGAAAAGGAAGGAGAAAAAAACAGTTGTATTCTGAGTCCATCAGCTCTCTATTTGGAAGTGGATTAGATGTTTCATCCTTTAGAACTGTGGTTGGTCATTGAATTCGGAATTAGCTTTTATAATTTAAAAAAAAGCATTTAGTCAAAATTTCTCAACATATTAAAAAAAACTCACATATGTTGCATGCCCATAGTCCCCCGCAGCTGCAAAGAAGGAAAGCATAGCTTTTAGAGAAGGATTTGAACCAGGCTCATCAGAGTCCATAACTCTTCACTTTCATTCTTTCCAGCACACTCACTAGCCAGGCTATGCAAAAAACCTTTCCAGCTTGGTACCATCTATCAGAGTTTAAGCTCAGTCATCAATTTTTAAGACCCCAGCATCACTTCCTTCCCACAATGAGGTAGCCAGCAGGATTTTAGTACAGCCATAACCATTGGAAGAGTAGCCAGAATTTCCATAGTACTTTTAAGCTTTGCAAAGTGCATTGCATTGTTTTTTCATTTCACCATAACACAGTTATGAGAGTAAGGAACTATTCCCACTTTACAGATGACAAATTGAGGCTGAAACTCAGTTTCACAGCTAAGACCAGATTTGAATGTCAGTCTTCCTAATTCTAAATCCCATATTTTAGCCAGTAGGGATTTTTTTTATCCTGCACATTGATGAAAACACTGTGTAAAAGGTTTACTGAGAGGGATACAAAGAAATATCAAATATAGATTCTACCCTAAAGGACTTTGCAATCTAATTGGAGAGATAGATGTGGCCTTCTTGAGTTGCCATGGAAATATGAAAGATACAGCTTTACCACAGTTTGGGGGCTCCTGATAGGCTGTAGCATCTTGGGTAACTCACCTCCACTGGCCCCTCCTTATCTGTACAATGAGGGGGTTGGGTCACATAGCCTGGAAGGTTCTTTGCATCTCCAGATCTCTGATCCTAAAATCTTAAAACCATCTTCTGACAGTCTGTTGAGCTAAGCTCAGAAAGGCTAATTATCAGAAGTTTGACTATGGGGTGATAAATGTTTTTGGTCACGGATACTTAGGAAACCTTTCCTAAGATCTATATTATATTCTTGAAGAATGCTGGAAAGACTCTGCTGTCCAAAAATATCTATTCCCCAGTAATTTGCTATTGATGCCTGTGATAAATATTATGATTCCCATCCTTCCCCCAAGGAGATTTCTAATTTAAAAGAGTACCATGGGGAAAAGACAATGCATAATCCAAAGGAATTAATCAGTAATGGCAAAATTTCAGTCACCAGCCAGGAAAATAATTGGAAGGGATGAGAAAAATGGGAAAAAGCCTTTCTGGTGCGTCATGTCCTCTAAGAGATCATCTATTCTGCTTGTATGTAGGGCCCCCAAGTGAGAACACGGGAGCAGCCACCATCCAAAGTGATGGAGCTGAGCAAACTTGTCACGAAGGGGGTCTTTGGCCAAGGCATCCTTTCAAAGCAATCTGAACTTGCTCTCTGGCGCATATTCCAAGGACACTCCCTGGAATGCTTCACTTAAATAAATATCCTTCTGGGTCTTGTCTGTTGGATCTCTGGGTTTACTTCGGAAGGCCTTTGCTGTGTGCCCAAAGCTGACTGTTGAGCCAAACCCTCCTCTTTGTTCTGGCCTCCCACATCCTGGGGCACCTAAGCTGGGACAGAGTGTTCCAAGCCTGAGGCCTGGTTTATGGGGAGCAGGGCCAGGCCTTGGCAATGCTGGGGAGTTGGCAAAGTGTGCCCTTTACTTCTCACTCCCATTGCAGCTTCTCCTTCCCACCCCCCAGAGCTTTTTTCATCTGCATACTCTCACTCATACTAAGGAAGCATAGAATATAAGATTTCGAATTGTCGGAGATTTTAGACATCATTTAGTCCAAAATTTTCCCCTTTCCCATTATATAGATAAGAAATTGAGGCTTAAAAAATAAAGTGATTTATTAAGACCAAAGAACTAATAAGTATCAGGAACAAGATTTAAAAGCTGGACCTCCAACTTTAAATCTTTCCACTACTGAAGTATAATTCCTTCAAAAGTGTTTTTTTTTTTAAATCACCTTTGAGGATAAGAAAATATAGGTTCCTTCATTCCCTTCACAAGTGTGGAATATGAGATCTACTGTTGATATGTTGGTTAGTTTTGCCGAAATACTTTCTTTTCCTTTGCTACAAGAGATGACTTTCTGCATGGGGGAGGAAGAAGGATATGATGGTGAAAAAAGAAGTGAGAGTAATATGAAAACAAAAGCTATTGATTAAAAAATTAAGAGGGCCTTCAGGGATATGGAAACTCTTATTTCAGAAAAATGATATACCAGAAGTAGAATTTCAGGCATCAGTGGCAATCTAGTGGGGACAGATATTTTGGGCTACAGAGCCCTTCCAACATTCCTCAGATATATAATGTAGGCAAACAACCACCTACTTTGTCTGCATGCAAGAGACAACTCTGCTAGGCATTTTAATATTCCAGAAAGTTAATAGTAGAAGAAACAGAGTTATTGTTGTTTAATCATGTCCAACTCTTTAGGATCCCATTTGGGATTTTCTTGGCAAAGATGTGGGAGTGGCTTGACATTTCATTCTTCAACTCATTTAACAGATGAAGAAACTGAGGCAAATGAGGTTAAGCTACTTGCCAAGGACTGTGCAGATATTAAGTGTCTGAGGCTCAATTTGAACTCAAATCCTATGGACGAGGTCTAGCAGTCTATTTACTACTGTGTAGTTACCTAGAACTGCAACTAGCGCTGGGTGAATGGGGATTTTTCCTAGGGTGCTAATATCCAGTGAGAGACATTTTTTCTCTGAAACAACATTCACCCTGGAACATCTCATCTGGCCCTTGAACTAATTTGTTTATGATAGTTATATCACAACTACTCCCTCTTTCCTTCCCTTTCCCCCATTCTTACAGGGATTAAACTCCTATTCCTTCATATCTGACTCTTTTTGCCCCATCTGAGAAAAATATATAGTTATATTTCTACTAAATACTTCTGCTAAAAATGTTTGTGGAGCTGGATTGAATAGAAGATATAATTCCTTTGCTAAAGGTATTGATTCTCTAGTCTGGGAGAGAAAGCCACTATCTATGAAGCAATTAACCAACATCTCAAAAATATGTTACTGAAATATCTAGATCTAGATAAGATCTAGAAGGTAGCTCAGAAATCACCTAGCTCAGCTTTCTTATTTTATGGGTGAGGTCAATGTGATGAGGTAGGGAAGTGCTGGACCTGGACCTCAGAAGACCAGTCTTTAAATCCTTACCACTAATCACTGATGCCGTGACCAAGGGAATAATCATCTAATCTCCAAGGGCCTCAGTTTCCTCATTCGTCAAACAAGGGAATTCAATTTTATGATCTCTAACTAAGTCTCTTCGAAGTTTACCTTCCCAGTGATTTTGCTATTCTTTTAATGGATGGTTCAGATGCTAAATGCTAGAGGAGGTCACTTGTAAAATAGACAAAGGGAATCAATGTTATTTGGTTTGGATTCATTCAAGTAACTGGTGTAGTGGATAGAGTACCAAGCTTTGAGTCAGGAAGGTTCATCTTCCTGATTTCAAATCCAGCCTCAGACACTTCCTAGTTGTGTGATCCTGGGCAAGTCACTTCACCCTTTTTGCCTTAGTTTTCTTATCTGCAAAATGAGCTGGAGAAGGAAATGACAAACCACTCCAGTATCTTTGCCAAGAAAACCCCAAGTGAGTCATGAAGACTCAGACATGATTGAAAATGACTGAACAACTATAACATGTTTCTAGAGCTGAAGGTTCTCCTGCTGCATCTCAAAATATTCTCCCATCCCCCCTCAGGTGCCATGTCTTTCTTCAATAATGTCTCCATTTCTATCCTGCCAAACCTTCCCTTCTCCTTCCCCCACACCCATCAGAACAGTCTTCCTCAACAGCTTTTGTCACATAAATCCCCGGTCAGCTTACTCTTCCCTCCTCAGTGTGTGGTTTTGATTTGTTCCCCCCGGGCTCTGATTGCTGAACACATCCTTATAAGGAGACCCCACTTGGAAGACCAACGTTTTGCATCTTCTTGGCTGTGGCCAAAGTGATGTCATCTCATTTTTTAAAGCTTGAAATTTTTAACCTTTGATTAAAATAAAAATAAAGGTTTCCAGTCCAAGTTGAGTCATAGATGGAGTGGGAAGCATTGGAGAGTGAGAGGTAAGAGTGGGAGATAAGGGCTGGATCTAATGAGGAGCTCTGAAGAGTAACTCCAAATGATTGGTGGATCAAGTCCGGTAAAATGATGCTCTTGACCAGCAGACATATGGCTGAATTGTGTACAGGTCTATCAAGGTGCTGCCTTTCTGAAAACAAAGGTTGAAGCAGGAGATGAGCAACTCACATGAAGTAGGAGGGATTTCCCTCTGGGGACGGAGGGACCCAATACACAGAGAATTGGATTTGTAGTCAGCAGTTCTGAGTTCAAATTATGCTTCTGTTGCTTATTCACTGTGTGACCTTGTGTATAGGATAGGACCTTTGGGTATAGGATAGGAGGGACCACAAAGCTCACCTGGGCTGATATATGTATGTATCAGTCTCGCCAATGCTTTGGTCTTCCAAGCAATGATTTGGGGGAATTGAAGAATTTTGTTTCCAAACAAAAGCATCTGGAACCACAGAGTCTTAGGACATTAGGACTGCTAGGGACCTTAGAGACCCTCTTTAAGAGGCCCTCTACTCTGATTCCTGTTGGATTTTTTTTTTTTACAGAAAAAGGAACTGAGGCTCAGAGAGAGGGAAATGGATTAGTTTAAACCATACAGTGAATACAATGGTGGCATAGCCAGGATTACAAGTCTCTTGGTAGGCCCTGCATGCTGAATGACTCAGTCATGTCAGAGAGAACAGAAAAAAGGAGGAAGAAAAGATGTAGCTCTTGCCCTCAGGGAATTTATAATCAGAAAGCTAAGGAAAAAATCAGCAAAAAGAGCATTGAGATACTTTCTGGGACATTGCGGAACCTCCTAAAAGATATCTGTAACTATTATCAGAGAGTCAGGTCTTCCCATTCACACGGGAAAAACCAAGTGGATGAAGAGTATCCATTGTCCATATTATCATCCATGATCTGTAGAGTTTAGTCATCAGAATATACATCTGGGACAAATAATATAAAGGAACAAGTTGCATCTGGAATTAATCAGAAGAGGTTGTTTTCAGAAAATTGCAAAACTCTTTTAATGATCCCAAACTTCCCCCAGAAACAAAAGCTCATCTTTTGTATATCAATTATGGTGTCACAGTAAGACACATCACTGATCATCATATAAAGAATGGAAGATGGGGGCAGCTAGGTGGTGCAGTGGATAGAGCACCAGCCCTGAAGTCAGGAGGACCTGAGTTCAAGTCTAGTCTCAGATACTTAACACGTCCTGACTGTGTGACCCTGGGCAAGTCACTTAACCCCAATGCTTCAGCAAAAAAAAAAAAAAAAAGAATGGAAGATAGCTATCACTCAGAGGGCAATGAAGAAATACATGGTGGGTGTGAGAAGGCTGGAATATATGACAAATAAGGAAAATGAGGCACAGAGAGGGAAATAGTGATTTACCTAAGATTAGTTACAAAATAAATCAATTGCTGAGCCAGAATGAGAGCCCAGGTCACCTGCCTCTGGCTCCCATTTTCTTTCCTCCAGTCAAGTGGCACTTTAGTTCCAACATGACTGGATTGTATAAATAAGCATAGGAAAAGGCGTATTCAGATCCAACCAAGGCTACTGCAGAAACTGAATATTAAATGATCACCAAGAATAATAGTATAGAACGAGAAGAGAAGTGAGGAAAGGGCAGACCCTCAGGGGACACTCATGGCTGACATTGTAAAGAATTTATTTATGAGTTGTTATTATTACCCAGAATAAATAGATAGTAAGCAGCAGAGCCTGGGAAAGAGAATATGGGACAAAGAAATTTCCAGGCCTCCCAAGACCAAATTAATACTCTTTCCAATCAACAAACATTAAATGCCTATTATATACCAAATATATGGTATTAGCTCATGTTTTAGCAGGAAGGATGGAAAGCAATTCAGAAGGGGATGAATAAATAAGTTGACATAAGATTTCCTAGGCTCATCCCAAATGAGGCATGGAAAGGATCCAAGGATAATGGAAAAAAAATTTTGAGGGGGAAACAGGAAATTCACTGCAGAAAAATATTGCTAAGATGTTTGAATTTGAAGCATGAGACAGCTAGCAGTCATTGGAGGATGTGTAGAAATAATCACAAGCTTTGGTACTAAGCTGCTGGATGTGAAGGATGGTGGGAAAAACTGTGGTCAAGGATGCTGGCTGACTTGGAACTGTCTTGGAATAAAGGATATTAACACTTCCAAGTGCCATTCTTAGGGACCCTTCAGGAATAGTCACAGGTCTGGGAAGAAGCTTGGAAAGGCTGGTAGGAAGCAAGAGAAGAGGGATAATTGCGTGGTGACCCAATTCAGATCATTGTTGAAAACACTAACCTCCCTTGTTCCTGAATGGTCAAACCCAGACTCATTGCACATGGAAACAGATTGATTTCCTATGCAAATGGAGTGAATGGGAGTCTTTTCATGAGGTATCTCAGCTCTTTATATATAAAACCCATACAAGCTAATTATTCTCCCAACCAATCCTTCAATTGGCAGATCAGGTCCCCAGAGCAAGGCAGTATTGCTCCATCTCCCCTAAGATTTCTAGGAGTACTCCTGAGGAACAATGGGACACTTCTAATATTATTATTTCATGCCCCTTGTGATTACCCCCCAAATCAATCAGCCCATTATCTTTCCAATATTTCCCCAATCTCATTTTGGGTCCCCTTCTGTTGTTTCACCTTCCTTGGAAACTCTTGTCTTTTCTTTCTTTCTTTTTAAGAAAATAGACAAGTATATAAAAAAGAGGAAGGTCTAAGGCAGAACAGATGTTTAATGCTGGAAAAGTATTAGTTTTTACAAAAGTATATTTACTGAGAATGTACAGTAAAGACTAAGTACAAAAATTGTATTTTCCCAGATCCCACACCCCAACTGGAAAACATCCTGTCCTCCACACTTTGGTCCGTGGAGAGACTGGGACCAGACAAAGTGGTGGCCACATTCTCCACACTAAGTATACTTCTTGGTGTGGTGTAGCTGACAGACAAGTCACTTCCTCACTTGCCAAGTCTAAGCAAGTCTGGGCTGAGCTAAGCAAGTTGCTGGGCAGGGCTGACTCCTCACCAGGGACTGCCAATAAGCTCTGGTATCCGCTCAGTTCCTGGACTTCTGGTGGTTCCCTCAAGATTTTGATGCTTACAATGTCATGGCATACTCCATTCCACCTCTTGCTCCATCCACTCACCTAAGAGCAGGAAAGAATAAAACACAATAGAGACAGAAAAACAAACAGTGTCACGTGTTTATAGCTCCCGGGCAATTGGGTGAGAGAGCAGCTGACTGAGTTTGAATCTTTTTGAATTCACACTCAGTTATCACATTTCTTGTCTTCACAAGGGATAGAGGGAAGGGTGGGAGGGAGAGAGAGAAATTTTTTTTTTTTTTGCTTTTTGTTGAGGCAATTGGGGTTAAGTGACTTGCCCAGGGTCACACAGCTAGGAAGTGTCTGAGACCAGATTTGAACTCAGGTCCTCCTGACTTCAGGGCTGGTGCTCTATCCACTACGCCACCTAGCTGCCCCGAGAGAGAGAATTTTAAACTCAATTTTAAAAATATTAACATAATAAGATTTAAGAAGAAAAATTCACACTCAGTTCTGACTCAGAAGTCAATTAAAAGGGCTTTTCCTCATCACACAGTAAGCAGCATCCGTTCTGAAGTAGAGGGCAAAATCTGGAAGCATTTCTGGAAGAAGTTCCACCAGCCCCAAGTAGAACACACCGTAAAACTTGAAGAATTGGGACTCTATTGGCCAATTCCCCCATTAAACATACACAATCTCATTTTGATGACAATTCTGAGAGGCGGGTGCTACTGGTATTATTATTGTCATTTTACAGATGAGGAAACTGAGTTTCAGAAAGGCTAATATAAGATCATACAGCCAGAACTTGTATGAAACAGGTTTGATTCTGAGCCTAGTTCTACCATATTGTCTCAAAGTTACACATCAATCAATAAATTGACATGAATTTATTAAGCTACTCTTATGTACCAGGAATTGTGCTAGACACTAGAAATGCAAATTCAAAAGTAAGATGGTCACTAGTCCGTGCCCTCAAGGAGCTTTACAATCTACTAAGGACACATATGTTCATAGGCTGAGTAAATACAGTAAATATGTTCCTCCACTTAATCTCATCTCTCTCCTGAGTTCCACTTCTTTATCTCTTAACTTTAGCTGCTGGATGTCTCCAATGGATACCACATGGCTATTTCATTCTCAAATATATCCAAAACAACTAATTATCTTTCCCCCTAAATCAGGAACAGTTACTGGGGAAATCAGAAATTAGGCTTCTTGAAGGAGGTAGAACTTGAGTTGAACCTTGAAGAGAGTTATAGGACTCCAAGAATGGAAATGAAACCAGAGAATATTTCAGGCATGGGAAACAGCCTGAGAACAGCAAGAGGCCAGTTTGGCTGGAAAGGAGAAGGCATGAGGGAAAATAATGTATAATCAGCCTGGAAAGATAGACTGAAGACAGGTTGTAAAGGATTTTTAATGCCCCAAAAAGGAATTTGTATTCTAACCTAAATATAATGGAGAACCATGGAAGGTTTTTGAGCTGAGGGTTGAGATGGTCAGATCTGTGTATTAAGAATTTCATTTAGTCAGCTTTGTGTAGGATGGATTGGGAAAAAGAAAGATTGGATGCAAGAAGACCAATGTGGCTGCTATTAAATAATTTAGATGAAAGATAGTGGGGCTTGGAATGGGGTACTTATGGTATGAATAGAGAGAAGGGAATGGATGCAAGAAATACAGCAGTAGAATTGATAACATTGCACAGCGGATTGAATAAAGCTGAATAAGAATGAAGGGTCCATGTTGACTCCTACTTTGTGAACCTGAATGATGGGAAGAATTCTGGTGTCCATGAAAATAAGGAAATTAAGGGAAGCAATAGATTTAGGGGGAGAGATTATTAGTTGTTTTGGATACATTGAGTATGAAATAGCCATATGACATCCAGTGGAGACATCCAGCAGGTAAAGTTAGAGATAGAGAAGTGGAACTCGGGAGAAATATGAAAGCTGTATATGTAGGTTTGAGAAGCCACTGTATAGAGATTATATTGAATATAAATTCATCCAGAAATCAATACCCTGAGTCTAGTTCACTGAATGAGTAAAGAGAGACAAAAAAGGGGAGGTCCAAGAACAAAGCTCTGGGGTACCCTCAAACAATGAGGTATGGATATGAATATTAAAACTTCTGATAGGAAAAACTATGTTAACTGGGACAGAGAGATAAGGGTCATGAAGAGATGTTTAAGAAGCCTGCCTAAGAAGTACTTAGAACATAGGATGGGAGGAGTGCTATTGAAAAGACAGAAGTTTTGTCAGTGCTGTTTTTAGTTAACATACAGCTAGCACTTCCATATTTTATTTAATGCATCTGCATTAAACATCTGTTCTACCTTAGACCTTCCTCTTTTTATATACTTGTCTATTTTCTTAAAAAGAAAGAAAGAAAAGACAACAGTTTCCAAGGAAGGTGAAACATCAGAAGGGGATCTGAAATGAAATGATGGAGGAATAAAACACAAAAAAACAGAGGAAGTAGGGATTTGGGTCCTTCATATTTAGGGGTGGAAATAGCTTTGGAACAAGTGTGGCTGGATCTCAAAATTATCATTATAGCAACTCAAGATGAAAGGAAGGAAAGGAAGGAAGGAAGGAAGGAAGGAAGGAGGGAGGGAGGGAGGGAGGGAGGGAAGGAAGGAAGGAAGGAAGGAAGGAAGGAAGGAAGGAAGGAAGGA